>VDFB02179036.1:0-18545 GCA_007258455.2 Sequoia sempervirens
GTGAAGTGGCTGATAAATATTAATAGCAAAAATCCAATAGTAAAATGTATCCATCAATTAGTCTGTCCAGATAGTTGCGAGACTCGGACTCAGTGAGGGTGACTCGACTTGAGACTTGGGACTTGGTGCTCGGACCCGAGGCAAACTCAGCAAAATGAAAAAACCCTAGAAATTTAGAGCTTTTAAGGATTTAAAACTTGTTTCAAACACCCTTTATTAAATAAACCTTAAAGACATAATAACATCATTAAATAGAAGCAAATTTGATCACATACACAAGTATACATTGATCACATAAGTATAAAGTATGCAAATTGTAGCTGAGTTGCTGAACAAAATAACACACTTAGATATATAAATATAGTAAAATGTATACAAAACTCATGGAATATGAAATCCATGACATCAAATGTTCCAAACAAATATGAAATATCAAAACAATAACTACAAGTCTATGGCTCAAGGAGCCTGCATCCTTCCTACGAAGGTGTCTAAGGTGGGTCCTAGATGATGTAGCAATTGTAGCCATTGTCTCTGCTTGTGGCTCCATGCCACCCTCACCAACAATAGTTGTGGCTATGTTTGCTCGTGCTCTAGCCTCCTCCTCTGCCATGGCTACAGCCTCAGACTCTCTATTTGCCCAATCAACCCAATCAAGGTCCTCATCACTAACACAAATATACATCGATCACATAAGTATAAAAACAAATTGTAGCTAAGCTGCTGAAGGAAATAGCACACTTAGATATATAGTCAAAGACTCAAATGTATACAAAACTCATGGAATATAAAATCCATGACATCAAATGTTTCATACAAATATGAAATATCAAAAGATTCAAAACAATAACTAGAAGTCTATGGCTCAAAGGAGCGTACATCCTTACTATGAATGTGTTTAAGATAGGTCCTAGATGATGCAATAGCCATAATCTCAAGTTTTAGGGCAATTTCACCAATGGGGTTGAGGGGCAATGCCCTTTGCAAGGGTCTAAGGGTAGTGCCTCCAGTGGGGTTGGGGGGCAACGCCCCTCGCAGGGGTTTTGGGGCTAGCAGCCCCTGGGTGTAATGTTCCCTGATTGTGGTGTGTAATTTTTTGCAACTGTTTATGTTTTTGGAGACTTTGTTTGAACTTTGAAAATGTTTCAATGCATGCTTGCATGAGCATTCAAATAAAATAGCGTAGACCTTGAAGTAAACACTCATTCCCCCTTAAATATCAACAATGCATTACAAATTACTAATGTCTATGGCTCCTCAGCACTAATGTGACACTATTACATTCAGACGCATGCGATACACAATGACAGTACACAGCAATACAAGAAAGCTGTAACAGTAGGACAATTTATAGTTTGTTGAGTGCAGCCCAGGTTGACATACAAGAACAGTCAAACAAATATTTTATTTGCAATACTTTTTTTTCCCTGTTACAGAGTGTTTTCTTGAAGCTAATAATCAGATTTCTTTGGAATGCAACCCCAGGACTGAGATGAGTATTATAACAGCAACAAGATTTAACTCTAATGCCCAGATACACTAAGGTGTGCTGAATAATGAACAGTAATAATTTCTGACTTTAACAACATTGTACAAGGGGGTTTCAAATACATAAATGCAGCCTTCTACATACAGTCATTCCTATTTGCAGCATTTCCTTCATTATGACATTAACAGTAGCAAACTAGCGAATCATTCTGTCAAGACACTATGCTACAGCTTGGACATATTCAGAAATATTACTTTATTTGAACAGCAGCATGGATAGTCATTGTTTTCTGAGATTTATAATGTGCAAGAGTTTCATATAACAGACCCAGTTCTCAATGACATACATCAGGTTCTTTGCCAAGACGTGAGAAGAAACTACAGACCCAAAAATCACAAGATTACAATGCAAAGAAAGTTCAGACCTGGTAACCACTTGTTCCAACCTGGAAGAAATTCACAATGACTTGAAAGACTCCCAGAAAGTGCTATAGCATCTAATACCCCTTTCTCAATAGTCGATTTTCTTATTTGATGAATTGCCCTGCCTTCTAACCTTAAGATGTCACCTCCAAAAGCTGATAGCAGCGCTCACAACTCAGATTTCAAGCTGAATCTAACTCGCCTTGCTCAGGAATTTGCAGCAGCAAACAACATCTCCTTTTTATCAGTCGTTTCTCCTTCTTAACAGAGCGCTCAGCCTTTTCCCTTCAAATGCCAACCAAAATATCACTCTGTAGCAACCCCGTCCAAGCAACAACAAAAGGAAGCCGTTTTTCTCATCAGCAAACACGTTTTTTCATCAATCCGCCCAGATTTATGCAAACCACGACTTGATATGAGTCTATTGAGAGAGAGAAGGTGCGTTTAGGGTTTTGAGTAATATCACGCCTTCAAAAGTCTGATAAACTTCCCCCAAATTCGTCCCAAAAAAAGCAGCAAAATCTCACATAATGTAAACACGACTATCAGAAACAAACTCCCAACTAGGACAGATATTTCACTGTTGAAATGGGTCTCCCATGGCTAGCGCTTGCAGCCACGAACTTCTCCAGCTTCTTCCCGTGAAAGTTGAAAATAGTCATAAGATGAAAAGGTCCCGAATGTTTCTCCTTTTCTTCCCTTTGTATTTTGCCATTCAAAAATATAGTGGCTTTTGAATATAGATCTTTTCCTTTTTGAAATATTTACTTTAGCATTGTGAGTGGAAAAATAAAATAATAATAAAATATAATAAAATATTATATTTTACTTTCTCATTAACATTATTCTTATTTTCCCACCCCAAATTATAAAGTGACTTTATAAAGCCATATTTTAAATATTTCACCGAAGTCACTTTATGATCATGTTTATTAATTATTTAATATCACCTTTTAAATCAACTTGATACTTAGGCAATAATAAATAATTAAGTAAACAAACTCTCTTGTTGTGCCTTGAACTCACGGGGTTAGCATTCCCATGAGGCTGCTGCAAAGGGGACATTACAAGGTTGAGGGGCAACGCCTTGGTTTTGGGTCTAGCACCCCAAAAGAGGGTCAAGAGGCAATGCCCCTTGCGGGGGTTTGGGGGCAGTGCTGCTAGCGGGGTCAAGGGGCAACACCCCTTGTGGGGTGTTGTACCCAAAATATTTTTTTGGCATTCTGCTTAAATGTAGCTAAATCATATAAAAATGTCGTCAAAAGTCAATTTTAGGTCAAACCAAACATAGGGTCTTTGTGGGTTTCTATTAAGGAACACGTGGGGCTCTGAAAATCTAAAAATTAGGGTTTTACGCCCCCTATTTTCAGGGAAGCCCCTGAAAATACGACCTTCCCAGAAATGATTGAAAATGATTTTGATAGGATTAAATGACTTCATAATTGCATTGGTCAACTTAGAATCATCAAAAGACATATTTTACTCTAGTGGGTCTATTTCTATTTTTCAGGAACAAAGTTAGGAGCTTCGCAGCCATTAATGGCAGATTGGCCAATACCAGGTGCTGAAAGCTAAGCTTCAACGATGCAACCATGGTGAAAAAGGTCTAAAAAGATGTTTGACGAAGGAGATTCTCGAAACCAAAAGAGGTCAAAATTTGATTAACTCTAGAAACGTTACAAAGGAGAAATCATTTCATGATGCAAAAAGAGCCCTTTCCAGAGAAAGGCACCCTTTAATCTCAAGGGTCAAACACAGCCTGTTGAATCATCCAAGGTAGTCATCCTCGGCATTCTTCTGCTGGCTTGACAACAAAACAATCAGCAAGATCATCTAACAAAGTGATCACCGACAGTTGTCAATAGAGTGAAAAAGAGGCAGTTGACGAAGATAGCAAAAATGATGATCCAGCATTGAAAAAAGAGCCCTTTTCAAGCAAAGGCACCCTTGAATGGGGTGGTCTAGATGTCAGTTTTAGGAAATTCATGCCTTCATGAGGCCTCTTTGATTCTGTTTCAGTGCGACAACGAATCTATCAGCCAAGCTGCGGGATGAGTCAAGCAATTACAGTGGTTGATTGACTGAACATGCCAAATGAAGGTTTAATCAGTAAGTTACCAGCTAAAAGCGCCCCTTCTGGCTAGGGGCGCCTTTCCTTTTGAGGTACCTGATGACCTCGTCAGCAGCTATCGTGTGTAAGGAACTTGTTTAGCTTAGTCCCATCCTCTCAATCAAATCAACAGCATGTTCATCGGGTTTGCCAGGCAGAAGGTGGAAGCAATCAAGTGGTAAGCAATCAAGTGGTAAAGGTCCTAGAAAGAGACTGAAAGCAAAGCATTAAAAAAAAAAGTGTTAAAAGGCATGATGCAAAAAGAGCCCTTTCCAGAGAAAGGTGCCCTTTATTTTGGGCCTCCAGATGATGTCAAATAACAAAGGGTTCCCCAGGATCACCTTCACCATTTGGGTCAATCTCAACAACAGAACTGTAAGCACAGGAATCTGACAAGTCAATCGCCTAATTACGAAGACCAAATTGGAGTAGTTTCAAGCATAAATATCACTAAGCAAAAAGGAAAAAGTGTCTTTTTCAGCTAGGGGTGCCTTTGCTTTAAAGAACCCTAAACTGCCTTCCATGGACTGAAACACCAGCCGTCCTTTGCAGGACTGATCTAGCCACCTGATGAGATATCAAGCAAGATTGTCCAAATTATCGATCAGGGGAATTTCAAACCGAAGCACAGGAGGTCTGAATGAAGAAGTTGAAGAGCAGACATCAAAATTGACTAAGGCAAGGCCAAAAGCACCCCTCCTTGGGAAAGGTGCCCAGCCTTTTGAAGCTCCAAACTCAGTTTTCTAGCGTTGTTTCCTAGGAACAATTCTTCAGCACGGATCCAGCTACTCAGTGAATCTATCAATAGCTTCTCGGGGTCGTCCGATCAACCTGAAATGCTAGATCAAACAGAGATCATTCAACATGAAAAATGATGAAAAAAGGCCTCAAACTCAAAAGGGATGCCCAAAAAGGTCAAAGGCATGTTTTGTTGACCAAATGAGATATTTTGGAGGTAAACTTGGCCAATTCACCCCACAATCAGTGGATACCTACTTTTTGAACTCTAGATCAAGCCAAATCAATGTTAGATCATGAGTTAGGCTCCCAAACTTCATGGATTCAAGCACAAATCTCTATATGATCAAGCCTAGGCATCCATTATGCTCATTTCTTTGTAGGTTGAGGGTTTGAACAGCAATAAGCTCTCCAAGGACGTTTTTCAAGATCTGAAGAAGGTTTTTCAATCATTCTTCGTGATTTTTCGAAGATCGGTGATAGGGAAGGTTTGTTTTTTCAGAGGTTGCATCCAGCAAAGAATTTTCTCAAAAAGGGCAGCAATAACTTCTATTCTTCCTCTCATCTTCTTCTTCTATTCTGTCTAAAATTCTTGCATGTCATAGTAAACAGTAGGGTATCACAGATTTGATCAACTAGGTGTGATCAACATAATTTTCCAGAGGAACCCATCTCTTCAAATTTTTCAAAATCAGCAAAATTGCCTCCCCTATTTTTAGGGATTTGTCTGGAAAAGTCATCAAATTGAAATTTCAACGAACTAGGTTTATTCATCTTTGAAGCACGAACAAAACCCATGTGTCAGAATTTTTCTGAAAAAATACTTCTCGGTAGGCAACGCTATTTTTAAGGGTTTTCAGAGTTGTCTAAACATACCTGTGTTTACAGTCAACAAGTGAGCTTTTCTTCATAGAATGACAATTTGGCGTCCTTGGGCTCCAATTGAACAACCAGACCTTGCACCAACAACTCTCCAACCAGATCTTACACATATTGTCGGAGAGCAAACAGACATCATCAACAATCTGCGGATTTTTATCTTTGAAAAGAATACATCACCCGCTCAGTGGAGAGCTGCAACAATTACTCTAGACGAAGAAGAGAAAGAGGCTGATCTTGCAACCGAGAGGCCAATATTACCACCTCCTGCGTGGCAGTAAGCACCCTGGCTTACCAGCTGCAAAGAGGTCATTCCAAGCACGAAGCCGCCAAAGTTACCAAGAGCAGCAGCTTGCACAAGGAGAGGAGATGCCACGTCTTCAAAGCATTGACTATCCAGAAGCGGAAGAAGTCAACACATGGATCGAAGAGTTGTTGACCGGAGGTGGTGAGGTGTGAAAGAACACCTAGGCTGGGACATCCTAGTCTCGAGGAAGGTATTTATGATTAACAGTTAGTTAACTTGATGACTTATTCCAAGTTAACCAACTGTCCCTTGAATCATGCATGTCTATCTCTATTTATGGGGTGGTTTGTTTTGACTCCACTAATCGTGGATGACTTATCCCATAAATCATGGATGTCTATCTTAGACACACATAATGTATATTAAAGTTCACCTTTAGTCTTCTTTTAGTCAACTAAAGTAGTTTCTAGTTGACTCTTTGTTTACTTTCAATTAACTGAAGTAGTTTTCCAATTAACTGTTTGTTCCCCTTTCATAGGAATAAATCTTGCTAATTAATTGGCAAGAACTCATTGCTAACTCAAGGAGATTTTAGGGTTGCCTACTCCTTTGAGTTCTATAGATAAGAGCCATAGGCTCATTATTTGTTTAACTTTACTTCACGGCAGCAAAACGCTGAGCAATTTTGCCTTCATATTGTTCGCTTAGTAAATGTTCTTGGATCGAATTTGTTGTAGTTAAGCACTAAGTACAGCTTGTGCTCTCTCTACTTAGATAGGTGTGTCCAATCTTTGTTCATGTATCATTGGTTTGATTGCAGCATGTGTGATTGTCTCTTCGAGATAAGCTGCTGTCCCAACATGTATTTTTTGGTGAAGTATTGAGATAATAAATCAAGAGAGTTACCATGCCTTTGATCCAAAAGTCTCAAGGTTTTATCATTGTGTGTTGTGTTTAATAGTCTGTTTTCAATCTACACCTCGGAAAGGCCTTGGTGCCTCCTTGGGAATTTAGGAGATAAGATTATCGTATCTTTGTTGTTTCTCGTAACTTACTTTTCAGCCTACACCTCGGAAAGGTCTTGGTACCTCCTTGGGAATCCTGAGATATAAGTTACCATAAGGATTGCTTGTGTGAGTTCTATTTCAGTATGGATCTTGGAGTTCAGAGCCTTTGGATGCATCCTGAGAGAGCGATTCGACCAAGTGATCGAACCATCCATTCCAGCTCCTATGCTCTCATGATTTGTTTAACTTGAGGACATAGGATAGATTAAAAGTCAGTTTTAGTTGTAGTTAAGATCTGCAGAAACCAGAGAAAAAGCTTAGCTACGATGCACTTGTGTTTATGCACCCTTGTGTCCTACCGCTGAGTAAAAAAGATAGGATAGTGGTTTACTTACTTCATGCCTTTCACTTACGCATAAATCAGCAAAAGAGGGACTTCTCCTCTCTAAATAACGAAGTGTTGCAAAACATTTGTAATAGCTGACCGTTTACAATCAACACTCCAGAGGTGCTAATTTAAACGCCAACATGGGGTTCTGGGGGTAATGCCCCCAACGGGGTCAAGGGGCAATGCCCCTTGCGGGGGTCTGGGGGCTGCCCAAATTAAGACCTCCAAAACCATACAAACCTTCATGGTGTATATCATTTTGCATTCACAATAAGTAAAAAAAAGAAGCAAATTTTAACATTAAATTTCATGTAATTTTTGCACTTTTGAACACTATCGGCCGAGTCCTGGTGATGGGACTCTCCTGGACTCAGTGAGTCCAGCGAGTCCGCCAGACTCGACGAGTCCAACCAGGACTCGGCCGAGTCTGAGTCCAAGCCCCCAAAACTCGGCCAGACGGATTCGACTCGGGACTCACCAAGTCCTGGTGAGTCCTGGAGAGTCTCATTTCTTTGGCCCAAACAATGGATTAAGACTAGTGTGATATCAAGAATTGGTCATTATAGGATCAGCTATTTTTGGTTGTGATTTGCTTAGAATGAAATGATTTCTCTTCTCTCGAGCTTTATAGCAAAGCTCAGCTATTTTGTTTTACTCAACACTAGAGCATATGAAATGCCTTAACCTTTTTGATTTAACACAAACTTGACTTTCATCAATAAAAAAAAGTCAAAATACACAATTTTTTTTTGGCCAATAAATAGAAGCTCAAACTTGCATGCCTAATTAATTAAAATGTTGAAAGGTCAAAATGCCTAAACTCAACAATGAAGTTACAAAATATTTATTTGAAATACTTCAAAGATCAGCCAAAAACAGTTAAGAGGAAACTTCATTTATTATAGGTAAAAATTGTAAATATCCTCTGACCTCTCAACAGAATTGAAGAAGTATAATTTCACAAATTCATTAGATTGATATATCAATATACATCATGTGAGCTGCCAAGCATCCAAACACTCAAGTGCCTAAATCTAATGCTCTAAATAATGTCATGATCTTGAACAGACACATCATATGCTAAGTGCAAGTAGCATGTATCTCGCCTCATAAGAAAAAGTGTCCATAAGTGAGACTCACTAGTGCCAATTCATGATACCACATATCAAAACAAGAATGCTTCCTCTAGTCCGAAGTGTCATACATGTGCCGCATCAGCACTATATCAATGCACGAATACCAAATGATTCAAAGAGGACCAAGTTTATAATTAGGTCATTGATGGCTTTTTCTGCCATAACTTTTCATATGGACTCTATTTCAGTGCCAGCAAGAACACTGTTAAACATATTCAGAGGGCTTTCGCATTATCAATTACCAAGAACCATATTTTATCATTGAATTATCTTGATGGAAACACATCTCAGACAAAAGAAAAATCTACCACATTCCACACGTCTATATAAGAGTGAATTTGCACCCCATGTGCAAAGCCTCTTTTTTCCTTTACCCACCTTAGAAAACCAAGATTGGAGGCTTAATTCCACCTAAGCCCGCTGCGTGCATCCCACTTGGCACCTGTTATGAGCGTCAGTGGAGGCGTTTCTGTCGGGGACGCCCGCATAGCGTGCAGACATCCACGCAGCACGCTTACATCCCTGGCAGATTCCTGCGGCTAAACCTATAGAGGCGTTACACTTCTCATTGGAGGTGAAGTTGTAATGCCCCCTTCGGCCGACTGACCCAAATATGGTCGTTTTTCTCCATCCTTTCTTCAAATTCATCCTGTTGTGACCTTTCCACACATCGCCCCATTGCAAATGGGGACACTTTGTTTTTGCTTTTTGGGTTTTTTTACCTTGATGGCTGTTCACCATGTTTCGTTTTACAATGAGGAGGTTAAAGTTTGAAGAGTCATCCAAAGACAAGTTGAATTCAACTAAAAGCAGTGCCTAAGCGTCACTTGGAAGTGCTCACGGAAGGTCAGGAGAGCGAGGATCACACATTGCTTTGAGTCAATTTTGACACTTCCTATTTTTTAGGGATTTTGTTTTTAGCTTTTTTCATTTTTGGCATTTTTGGACCAATTTGGGACTTACTATTTTTAGAAATTTTGCTTTTTGCTTTTTTCTATTTTTGGAAAGTGCCAGGGTCCCACTAATAATGGAGTCAACGTTTCCATTTTGAGATAAAAAATTCAAACGCGGAAGTAAAATCAGCGAAAGCTGAAACAAAATCATGAAAAAATCAAAAGAAAAAGTCATATAAATGAGGAGGTTTAATGATCCAAAAGAAGAGACAAGAAAATACTTACTTCAAGAGAATCAAAAACGGAAGGAAATAAGACATAGCAAGGAGCGTAAGGAGTCATGGCAAGTAAAGCAAAGGGGAAAAGATAAAAGCCATGCACTTGTCAAATCTAGTGCAAAGTCCGCCCAAGGTTGGAGAGAAATGAGGGACGTCCAAGCTCGTAAGAAAGTCTGCCTTGCACTTGTCTAAGCAGATATGAAGTTCGCCATACACCTGGAAAGACACAAAGGAAGTCCGCGCTAGCACCAAGGGAAAACGTCAAGCACTTAGCAAAGTCCGCCAAGAGTCTGGCAAGGCAGAGAGAAAGTCCGACTTGGGGAAGAAAATGAAAATGTCAAAGGCATTAGGAAGTCCACCACAAAGTGTCAAAGGCTCAAGGGAGTCCTCCTAGGCATCAAATAAACATGGCATGAAGTTTGTGAAGTCCGCCACCTCTTGGAAACAAATTCATGAAGTCCGCTTTGCATCTTGGAAAGAAGACTCCAAAGTCTGCCCATCTCTTAGCGTGGAAAACTTACCTTGAAGCCCGCCATGCATTTGTCAAGGCACCAAGAAAGTCCGCTTGGAAGTAGAGAAGAGGATGGCAAAACCACTAGCAAGTCCGACTTGGCACAAGCACTTCAAATTCTGACCTAGGCAAAATGTCCAGACTAATGCAAAGTCCGACCTCCCTCTAGTAAGGAATGTCCAAAGCAGCTCAAAGTCTGACTTCGCCCAAGGGAAGGATGTCCAAACCACTTCAAAGTCCGACTTTGGCCAAGGGAGAAAATGTTTAAGTGTTAACAAAGTTTGCCTTGGCATAAGATCAATAAAGTCTGACTTGGCTAGAAAGAAAGATGTCCAAACCAATGGAAAGTCCGACCTTGCCCAAGAAGTGATTGTCCAAACATGAGTAAAGTCTGACTTTGCTTAAAGAAGGCATGTCCTAACATTCAAGCACAATGGCAAGCATGATGCAAAGTCTGACTTTGGCATAAAGAGTGGATGGCAAGACCAAAGTAAGGACCGCCCAAGGAGAAAAATTCAGAAAATTGACCAAGTGTTGGAAGGAAAACAAGAGGAATAAAGAGGAAAAGTAAAGAGGAAGTGAATAAAATCCTTGTCTAAGGATGGAATTTGTTCTACATAGCACAAGCCAAATTCAAAATTGAAGACAAATGCACAGGCAAAGTTCATCCGAAACCTTGGCTAAATGCTAAATGGTCCACATGAAGGTATTACAAAATGAAATTGAATAGCCAAAATTTGGCTAAGTATGGGAAATTCTTCACAGAGAAAGTTCCAATTTCCTCCATTGTGGCAAAAACATAGGAGAGTTCTCCAAATTCAAGGCGCTTGTAGGAATTTCAAAGCAATCAAAAAAGAAAACCTTAATGACTTCAAGTATAAACATCTGCTCCAAGGGGAGACTTCCAGACCTCAAGCGCAAGTGAGAAGAAGAAATCAAAAGGAATCCAGGATCAAAGCTAGGAGGAAACAAGCACAAAGGACAGAGTCATCGGCAAGAAAAATATTCTAAGGCAAGAACATGGAAAAACAAACAAAGTGACCAAGGAGGACATCCAACCTGCTAAAGTGGCGCCTCAACCAATCAAATTGTTCCAAGTCAGCACGTCCAGATTCAATGAACCCGGCACTCCACCATGCAACAACTTTCTATTTTATTGTTGGTTCATATTTAGCAAAAAGGACAAGTGTCCTTGAATGTATTTTTCTCATTGGTCGAGGAGTTAGTTATGACAAGCCCTAATTAGGGTTTTATTTTGTAATCTCGGCCATTGATCCTAAATCAATCTTGGCCATTGAATTGTAATTGGGAAGCCTATTAATTGAGCTCAACCCTCATTTGTAAAGCATGGGAGCATGTTGCAAAACATGTTGAGATAAGTAATTGTTGCGTACGACTGCCAAAGTAATAAGTAATACATGCATTGTTCTGATGGTGATTACTTCTCTTATTTTGGAATTGGTATGGTTCTTATCCCTCATCATAGTTTAGGTTTTATTTCATGCATGTTAGATGAATGCAAGATCTGATAAGTATTGATTATGGTGAAACTTTTGCTCATACTTAATTTGAATGGATGATTTTCATTCAATGCGTAAAGTTAGTCTGAGCTTACTTTGTGGATGCTTAACTTCTATCTGGATAAATATTGTTTGATTTGATGGTAGTTATTCATGACGTGAAAATCATAAGCACACTCCCTTGAAGATTGCACCCACTTTGTGTAGTTGTCGTTGAGCGTGGCGAAGCAAAGCGTGGTTATTGGTTTCACCAAGTCAATACTATCTCTTGAATTCTTAGGAAGTAGATTAGAAATTCTAAATCCTTATCTCCTTTTTAGTTTATTTGATCCAAGACCCAAACAATAGAGCTTCATTGTCTAGACCTTCATTGTAAATTGAACAAGCCTAGCATAAGTCCCTTTGTATTACCAGCATATCACAATGACCATTGAACTTATCCATACGTCAAAACCTGACATAAGGAACCTTGGAATCGCCATATGATCTTCTCGCAATCTTAGCATATGTGGTGGTTTTTCAAGAGAGGATAGGGTGTCTTTGGGCATTTTATTCTAATGTTTCGTGTGTCACAAAATATGCATCAACACATCCCTTCAACATTCAATCCAACTCTTCACCACATCAAACATCCATTCTTGCACTATCACATTCACTTTCAAGCTCTCAAGTACTCACTTTCACTCACTCCAAGCATTCAAGCATTCCATTGCAGCCAAAGCAACACTCCATCACTTCGGTAGAGCAAGTTTGGGACCACACCATTGCAGCAGAGGCTCGAATACTCTCATTTTCTCCCCCAAGCAGCCTTGAGTGCTCTTGGTGGAGGTGGTAAGCTTCCCTCTCCTCTCCTCTCCTCTATCACTTGGTTGAATAGCATAACACTGTTTTGTAGTGCTTCTTTTCTCTTTACTACTTTATTCCCTTGATCTCGTTTCCTTGGCTGTCCGTGGAGGTGGAAACACCTAAATGGGGGTCTGACAGAGGCAGGCCCCTATACAGCCACCCAACATTTTCCCTTTCTTGTTGCGTGTAGGAGTACGTGCTCTTCAAGGGGTCAACTAGCGAACGAATTCCTCAGTGAGATCCTCCTTATTCTCTTTACTCTTGCATATTTTCTTTATAATATTAGAGAGTATTTTATTTATTTAATCACATCATTTTGGCACTTTAGTTAGTCCGCTAGGCCGTTAGCTAGTTTTGTTGGTTTGACCTCGTCCTCACTGTTGTCTAGCCGTATGGATGACAGGGCACTTTTGAGATGCCAGCGCGCCGCGCTGACGTCCAAAGACCACGCTTTTGTCCTCAAACAGAGAGCTTTCTAAGACGTAGTGTTAAACCTAGAAACCGGCTCACCTAGCCTCTTACTGTGTTTTGGGTCTGTAGAATAACTAAGAGGCCTCACAGTCCTTATTATTCTCACCTCGCATTCTCTTGCAATACACTTAGCTGAGGTAAGTTAGGGCAGCCTCTCGCGTCTTGGCCCTCCGTGACCTGGGGTCTTGCATGCGGTGGTCCCCCTCTCTTACACTTTTGGTGAACCCAACATGAACCGTTTTGGTTCCGTCCTTGCGATCCTAATAGGTCCTTTCCTCGTACTCTAGGAGTGTTGTAGGTGCGAGTGTTGTAAGGTTGTCGCCTTACAACCCAACCTACGACCCCTAGTTGGCGTAGTTGGAAGGTTCCAAAGGTATTGCACAACGAAACATTAATTGGGTCACCGTCTTATCCATCAACCTTTAGGGACTCTATGAAAGTGTTGTCTAGTGTGCATAATGGCTTCCTTCTTGCACCAACCCATCCCCTCTGCACAACCTGTTGATAGTGGTACTGGTATAACTTTCACTTCACGGGACCTACCTGTTGTACCCAAACTCAAATGTTTTGCTTCACTAAGGCATTTTGCTAAATATAGTCTTAACTTTGTTAAAGTGATGTTAGAAGGTCATTTTTGGGCTTTTTCGAATATAGAGCTTGTGTCAGTTTCATGTCAGTCTATTACTGAAGAATTTTGAGGAAAGTGAAAATCTGAAGGAAGGTCGTCAAATCTCTCTATCTTTGGAGAGAGGAGCACATTTTTAGAAAGGCACCCTATCTTTTAGGGGCTTAGATCCTGTTTTTAGGGTTTGTCACCTCCAGCAGACATTTGTCTGACATCATGTGAGCTTCGCAACAAGCTATCAAGCCTGTCAAACGGACCTGTTTTGCTCGAGTTACGGGAGATATAGCGGAAAATGAGAGAAACGACAAATTGGTTTAACACTGGAGAAAAGAGCAGCTTTTCAAAAAGGCACCCATCTTTTTGAAGTATTAAATGAAGGTTTGTGACTAAATGCCACCCAAGATGTTTGTCTCACATTTGCTCAGGCTTCGCAATGCATCTGTCAGTGGGTGAATCTGAGTTGCTGGATTACCTGAGCCAGAGGTCAAACATGGGTTAAATCTTGGTCAAAATATCAAGGAAAAAGCAAAAGAGCACATTTTCAAAAAGGCGCCTGAGCTTTTGAAGCCTTTAATGCCTTCTTTTTGGTGATCTCAGATATTCAGCTTGTCCGTGTTAGGTCCAGTTCTCCGTTGCCTGTCTCCGTCAGATCAGAAGATGACCTGTCAGCCTGTAGTCGAAGTTTTTGTGTTATTTTGGTCAATTCAAGAAATGGCCATCTCTAGAGGAAAAAGAGCACCTTTTCAAAAAGGCGCCCTTGATTTTCACCCCTCGGATGATGTTTTCTGAAGAAATGTGCCTTTGCAGTTATCGTGTGGAATGAAGTCAACTCCGCAGTGAGCCACTTATCTAGTCCTGAAGCTTTGTCAGTCAGAAGTTATGGAGGATTCGTTTTTCCCTTCGTATGAGATGAAGATGGAGAAAATTTGACTAAGTCTGAGAAAAAGAGTAGCTTTTGAAAAGGGCGCTTGGATTTTTGAGGCTTCAGGCCTTAGTTTTATGGTCTGTAGTCTCAAGGAGTCTTTTGATCAGTTTTTGTCCTGCTCTGCAATGCACCTATCAGCCAGTCAATCGGTGAGGTCAGTCAGCCGGTGTCAGGGATTGAACAGAGGTCCCGGAAGAGGTTCAAATTTCAGTTTTCATCAAAAAATGGCTCGAGTCTGGAGAAAAACGCCAAAAGTCAAAGTTGATTTTTCAAACTTAAAATCACATGTGCACCTAAAAGAGGAATTTTGAATATTATTTAAATATTTGAATTTTGACTTTTAGTTGAACTGAACGATTTTTGGGTTGTCATCCCCAGTTGACATCTTAGCATGTTGAGCGCTTTTTCAGTTCTACATGTTGAGTTACTGTTTTGCATGTCCACTTAACTGAAGTGCATGTCAAAAGTCAACTTAAGCTTTAAAGCATGGCACATTTTTGCATTTTTGTGAAGTTGTTGAAGATGGCGCTTTAATATGGATTTTTAACTTCAGTCTCTAAAGGTGACACCTTAGTTAGGTTTTCTAACTAAAGTTCCTAAAGCATGGATTTTGAGTTTTCAAATATGGCAACTTAATATGGACTTGTCAACTGGAGTTTGATATGCATGGTGCTTTAACATGGATTTTACAACTAAAGTCTTAAAATATGGCGACTTTTAGTCTTGAAGATGGCGCCCTATTTAGGGCATTTTTGTCTTTGCATGCATTTGTTACGAATATTAGTGATGAAAGTCTATTTATTCAGACTCAGGCGTCCATTATTCTTCATCCCAAGCTAAGAGAAATACATTCTTCTTGAGCAAACAGTGATTTGAAGGTGTGCTACAGGTGTCAGATTTCAGCGTTCTTCGTAGCAATGGATTCAGTTTGTTCAAAAGAAGAATATTCCAGACTTTGTTTTCAATTTGCATGCATGTTACATCGAATTCAAGACAGAGATAGGCGAATTCTACTGAAGCAGAGCAAATAAAACCTTCTTTCTTTTGTCTTATTTCTTCTATTTCTCATCTTAGGTACTTTCTACGCATGTCAAAGAAATTCAGCATATTTTCAGAATTTGATCATCTGGGTTCGCATACTTCAACATTTGCAGCAAAACCCATGTCTTAGATTTTTTCGAGAAAATTGCCTCCAGCCTTCATTCTGAAGCTCTGTGCTTTTTTCTGAGAATCTCTTTGCATGTGGGTCTGAAACTCAGTTTTTCGATTTTTTGTTGATCTGGGTTGTCTTAGAATTTGATTCTGCACAAAACCCACATTTCAAAAAAATTTCGAAAACTTTTCCCGCCATAGGCTATTTTTAGCCTTGTCTAGAGATTTTCAGACTTTTCGGAAAGTTGTCCGAATATATTCAACTTTACAGTCAAAAGTCTTCATTTTCAAAATGCAGTTCAATCTCATTGATTATAGAACCAAATCAGTTCTTATACATGATTTTGTTAAAACTTCAGACATGGACTTAGGTCATGTTTATCCAGTGGTTAACTTGAGTAGTTTAGAGGGTGTTAGCAGCAATTCATTGAGAAATCTTGAACGTTCCGGGTTGCTGGCAGCGGCATCTATTCCCGTCACCACTTTTGATCTCGAGTTTGTTCTTGTTTGCATCAAGCATTACGACTCGTCTTCACGACAATCAGATCAGTTGATGGGAGAGTTATCTGCAGTCTTAAGCCAAAGGATGTAGAGAAGTGCTTTGCTATTCCTTCTCGTTCGGATAATTTCACTGTGGTTATTGACGCCTGTGAGAAGATATGGGATGGAGATCAAGAACGTTCACAGAGAAAGGTGACTCGAAGATGGTTGAAGGTTCAGACGACTAACATGCCTAAAAAGGTTGGTCGTGGTGAATTCAAGGACGAGGTGGTTGTTTTGATAACTTTGCTTAATCGGGTTACAGGTCAAGAAGATGCTAGTACTTTTCGATCATGGATGTTTTACATCATTTCCAGGATCCTTGATGGCACAGAACATTTTGACTGGGCTATGTTGATTAGCGATTGCCTACATCAGTAGATTACTAATTTTCTCAAGTTTCATGGGTTTCATATGGTGTCTTACTTGGTCTACTTAGTTGCATTTCAAGGCAGCTATAGACACCTAAAACTAACGGGACTCTTGGTGTTCAGTGTGTTCACGAGTACTATTCTCAGTTGGAGTTTTCTAAATCTGAACAAGATTTCCAAGCAGTGAATGATCATTTTTCCATGAGGACAGTCAAAGATCTTGACAACGAAATGCACATTCATATTTCTGCAGAAGCAAAATCAGCAATGGAGATTTGGGCGGATTGCTTTATCCAATTCCCTACTTTCACATACATCCGGGTTTATGGATATGTTGGAGAGCCTTTGATGTTACCAAGGTACTCTTCAGACAAGATCATCTTCATGGAATTTCTCAGACAGGTTCAACATGTTCACTCGTTTCTTCGCAGTCGTCATAAGTCTGCAGCTACTTTTCCGTTTGGATTGGGCATTTTAAAATGCAAGAATACGGCAGATGCCAGGCATATGTCAACTGAGATGGAAAGATTCAAACTTAAGTTTCATATTGAGAGGCGTTCCTATGATCCTTTGGGTCACTATGCAGCCAAGTTGGAGCGAGGGATTGCACATAAGCCAGCACTTGAAGATTTTTGGGCTAATTGTAAAGATGAATTCAAGGTTCGTCGTCATCACTATTGTAGACTCACTATTACTCAGCTCTCTGATTACCTATCAGAAGATGTTGATGGTCTATCAGATGATGATGGAGAGGTTCTTCTCAATTCATATGTCAAGGATCAAGTTGCTCGGCTGTCAGTGGGCACACTAGATTGGTATGCTAAGGAGAATACTTCTATTGAGGATGTGTCTAGATTGGTTATCAAGACCAGCAAGCAGTTCTTGGAGAGTAAACGGAAGCGAAAGTCAGTTCCTGTAGCAGAGCCACCAGTGAATTTTTCTTCATTGCCTTCTACTTCGAGGTCAAGGCCTCGGGTCAAGGCTATTGTGATGCCACCTGAAGGAGTTAGACTCAGTGGAAACACAAGAAAGAGGATTACTGGTAAAAGGAAGCAGAAGCAAGTAGAGAATGCACCTGAGATCCAATGGAGACAGTCATTCAGGCTGAGCCTCATGTTTCACCTCCTAGTTCATCACATGTGCAACCTATTGATATAGATTCAGAGCCTGAGATACTAGTTGGAGTAGGATCAGAGACAACCGAACCACCACAGGTTGATACATCAAGGACTCTCTCTCCTTAGATTGTTAATATTGTTCAGTCTTGTTGGCTTGAGAGGTCTTTTGGGAGACAAAGGCGAGAACCTTCATACAATCTTGATTTATCTGAGTTCGGTGAGCCTTATCAGAAGAGGTAGAACAAGAAAATCAAGAAGCAGGTGCCTATCGAGAAGACTCCAGAGTCAGAGATTGTTATAGAGGTTGCTACTCCTCCAAAGGGTGAAAGCCTAGATGAAGTTGAAGTTGGTGACTTTACTTTCACTAAGGCAAATCCTGGCAGGACCACTCGAGAGACAGACGTGAGCCTTCTTAAGATTGTTACCAATAATCTTGAAGAACGCATCACGAAGGATGGAGAAGATAAGGCACTGCTTAAGGCTGAGAACAGTCAACTTCGACAATATATCTCTGATCTTGTCCAAGAAAATTCGGGTAGAGTGCCTGTTCTTCCACATAATACACTTGCAGAACAACGAAAGCTGGATCAGTTAGTCAATCATGGCAGACTTTTGGACAACTGGATTGAAAGCTTAATTGTTACAGGTCAGCATCTTCTTATGGATTTGTATCAATTGAGGATTGACGCACATAAACTTCGTCAAGGCATCCAGCTGCTCGAGATTTCAGTTGCAGAGAGTTTAGCCAAGGATCGAGTTCTTGTATCTCAGTTGTCTGTTGCATATGATGCCTTGGAGATTGATGAAGATAGAGACAAGGTTTTCACTTGGAAAGAGCAGCACCTTTTCAAAATGGAGATATGTGAAAAGATCTCTACC
>VDFB02179039.1:0-47016 GCA_007258455.2 Sequoia sempervirens
TTAGCTTTGGTATTTTCCTTGGAATACCAACCCAAAGGCTTGGAGGGCATTCCCAAAGACCAGAGGTGGTTTTTTTCCAAATTCAACAAATTTTCACATAATCGGGTTCGTGCTCACCATCAAGATTGCATCTGGTTCAATATCAATAAAATCGAATACATGGGTAATGTTAGGTTCTTTATTAGCTTTCGAACAATGTAATTTTTTTCACTTTCTAACAATGTTAAACTTTTCATCCATAATTTTTTTTGATTGTATGTCCGTTTTTCTTCAAAAAGCAGTGTTTGGTATTTTTTTCGCTATAAATTAACCGTTCATCAAAATTTGAAATAAATTATATTTTTAGAAACTAAGACTCCATTCTACAATTTAAAAAAAAAAAATTTTGAAAAATCTTTTAGTTTCAAAAATTTGAGGGGAACCTGACCAAATTCTGCTTTAGGAAGTGTCCACTTAGAAAATTAATAAAAAATCAAATATTCATTAAAAAATTATCAGAAAATATCCAGTCCTTACTACATACTGTTATCTTAACTTTGACTCGATTTTAAAAATACTAAAAAGTCCACTGCTTGGGTCATACAAGAGTTGCTATGTTATGTTTTTCTGACAAAAACAACAACAATTTGTGTACGTCCCTCTTTTGAACCCCTTAATCTCAAACATTTTCAAAATAAATTAGTAATTTAGAAAGTAGACTCGGAGCACCGCGGTCCTTGTTTTTGTTCCATCAAAAAATTTTGAGTGTAGCTATCCTCAATTTCACGTCCAAGGTCAGTATTTCCTAATTTCAGAAAAAAAAAGTGGCCACTTAAGCCCCTTTTTTGGGAACCATCTTGGTGCACTTACCCTTTTTTTAATCCTATAGTATACGAAGCATATAATGTGGTGCACATTTTGGATTCAAAAAATGTGATACTGTTTGAAAGCTATAGATACTTTTCAATCAACCTATCAATCAAGACTTTAGTCGTAATTCGAATAGAAAATAATAATAATTACTTATTAAATTCAAAGTAAAGCATAATTTATATTGGTGGAAATCTAAGAATCTCCTTTAAAATCCCTTTTTGTTTCATCAATTTTGGGTAAAAAAAGGTCGTGAGCCACATACCCATCATATTGCCACTTTTTGACCCATCATGATCATGCACATAACCCTAACCATATTTTTTAATGAAAGAAAGAATATTTAACTACAATTTATCCTATGTTAATAGCTACAATGCTAAATATGCACACATATAACCACAAACAATAAATGAAAGAGGGTATGTGCAGGATCATCATGGAAAAAATAGGCTCTTAAGTGGCAAAAAAATTAGAAAAATCAGAGTTAGGAAAGTTGACATAAAAATTTGAATAAGTTATCTATATTATTTCAAAAATATGTAAAAATAGAATTTGTAGCAAATTGAATGTAGTTTCTAAACTACTAGGTTTTTTCTTTTAAAAAAAATCAATATGGTGAAAATTTGAAATTTCGATGTAGTGGTACTTAAATTTTAGGGAAAAAATAAGAAGTAGGTGTCTGACCACCCTAACCACAATAAAATGATAACATTTTTTTATAATATTTTAGATATAAGTAGAGGACTCATGCCCCGATGTGATGCATATTTTTTTATAATTTTTTTCCATGTAAATAATTAATTATGAATTTTTTATTACAATTTTTTTAAAAATATAAAAACTCGTATGTTTGACCACCTTAACTTGGTCAAAAATTCATGAAATTCAATTTTTCTTTTTTAAATCCTATAGTATTCGAAGCATAGAATGTGACACATGTTTTGGATTCAAAAAATGTGATACCGTTTCAAAGCTATAGATGTTTTTTAATCAGCATGTCAATCAAGACTTTAGTCGTAATTTGAATAGAAAAAGAATAATAATTACTTACTAAATTCAAAATAAAGAATAATTTATATTGGTGGAATCCTGAGAATCTCCTTTAAAAACCCTTTTCGTTTCATCAATTTTGGGTAAAAAAATAGTCATCAGCCAGATACCCATCATATTGCCACTTTTTGGCCCATCATGATCCTGCACATACCCAAGATTCACAAAGATAACTAAAACAATAAACAAAGGGTGAAAAAATAGTTTCTCCTATGTTAATTTGTAGTTGCTCCCATGCTAATGGGTATAATGCCAAAAATACACAGAGATAACTAAAACAATAAATCAGTGGTGAAAAAATTAGGAACCCTAACCATATTTTTTTATGAAAGAAAAAACATTTAACTACAATTTATCCATCCATATAGAGTGATGATATCTTACAAATCCCAAAAATGGGTATAACACCAAACATAGAAACACATAACAAGAAGACATGAATAGTAAATTAATTATCTATGCAAAATGACTCACCATATAGATGCACAAAGATAACTAAAACAATAAACCAATGACAAAAAAATTATCAACCTTAACCATATTTTTTGATGAAAGAAAGAAGATTTAACTACAATTTCTCCATACATATAGAGCCATAATCTCTTTGAAATCTCCAAAGTGGGTATAATGCCAAAGATAGAAACATATCACAAGAACACATCAATAATAAATTAATCAGCTATGTAAAATACCCTTGTAAAATGGCTTATAGATTTTGGACAACAATACTTCATCAAGTTTTGGAAGTTTGCTATGAAACTAGCAATGGAGCCAAAGGCGACGATGTTTACAATAATCTTCTATGAAACGAACACCACAATGATTTTTTTGAGAATGTAACTTAATCAAAGTATACTTTCCCATAATGCAACACTCAATATTGCATTTACTTCATCTGCTCACATTTAATAGCTCCGCCTCCATCATACAACAATGACATAATTCAATAACACTACCACAAGCAAACACTTATATTTTAGCTTTCGCATACCAAGGACACCAACTCCACCACCACCATCCCACGTAATTCCTAGGATCCATGTCACCACAAAAAAACTCGATGTAGTCGCCATTGGCTGAGACATCTCTAGCATCAGCAAATTTAATTCACAGTTGGGCTGATGAAATTCCTGATGGAAACTTCAAACAAAATAGCCTATCGGCTAAACAAAACCCTAACATAGTTTGAAAATTAAAATATCCTTTACTTATTGATTTATTCCTTAACAACTATCATGCTCCCAACCCTGTAACTATAACATTATTAGTTAACATAAAACCAAATTGGTCGAGGCTGATAAAACAAAATATTTGTTGGTAATTTCAAAGCCAAACCAAACTATATCATAAATATTTCATAAATTAATATTAATAATATAGAAAAGGGATACATGTCATTACCATTTCACCAATAGTATCTAGGCTCATTTCCAAAAATGATTCTATTAATATTGAAAACTGGGCAAGTAGATCAATGAGTGGATGACAAGAAGAGTATAGTTATTTCATGTGTATGTGACTTTGGGATTGTAACACAAAGACCTGTAAAGCCCATGGTTATCATAATATTTCAAGTATGTAGGGATTGCTACCTCACTTCATGTCTATAAAACTAATCATTGGATTGCTTAGTGTAGACACGCAAAATTGGCATAATGCATTCGATTAGGTCATATTCATCCATTCAGCAAACAATTCAGGTTTATTTATCAATCTCCAAAATTCATCAATTTAAATTAAATAAATCAACTTGATCCTAACATCACCCTCGTTGATTGAATAAATCAAATATTTTATTTAATTAAGTCTGAAATCACCTTTCATCCCTTTTTGATTTAAATAAGTCAAAATATCTAAGTCAAAGAGGTCAAAATCATCTAATCATCATTAAGCTAATCTAATCCTCATTAACCTAACCTAACCACCCATCACATCCTCTAGCTTTTCCCACTTGCACCAATAAATCCTTTTAATTGATTTATTGAATCAACATTTTCCATCAACATGGCATCTTTGAGGAATATTCCCTCAAATTTGAATTCAAAAGCAAGTTGAAATGTACATCCAACAAGGAATTTAATAGGTCTTACATGTCCCTTGCCAAGGTCAAACTCAACATTTATATCTCAAATTCAAATTTGAATCTCTCCCTCTTTGGCACATTGACCAAAATGTGCTCATTCCTCATCCTATCACAAGTTGACAAGTGGCCTCTTTTCATTGGCTTGTTTTTAGTCCCACATCCTCCATGTTTGGCATTATTATATCATTCTATTCTATAAATAAGGATCAACTCCAATGGTTTTCTCCACAACTCCACAATCTTCATGCAAAGTCATTCTCTTAAACTCAGAACTGGTTTTTTTCACCATCATTTGCAACATCAAGCTTATCAAGGGTTGAGAAAGGGCTATTTTCCACAATAGCACCAATTCACTATGAGATAAAGTTGGATCATGTTTTTAATATGCTTTGTTTAGTTTCCTTGATTCATTTCATTACATGATTAACATGTTTCATTATTTCATAGGGATGTTCTTATTTTGTTTTGTTTTAAATGACAATACTAATGTGTGTGTTTTGGGCAAATGCAGAATTTGACGTCCACATAATGGTGCTACATAATGGCGCTAGAAGGAGGGTTGAATCATGTTTTGGATACTCGAATATCGTTAATTGCTATGCTAACAGTGTTCTCTTCTCTTCCATGTTATTTTCTTTTCATTATTTAATTTGACAAATAGAACGTTGGTAGACTAATCTTGGCTCATGACTATTCTGATATTGCTCTGTCTCTTATGGATCTTAGTTTGTCTTACGTCTACTTTTTTTTTTCTTTTAAGGGTAAATTCCAACCTTGACTTTCAATGCAATCTACAAATCTAAATGTGTTATATTTATGGACATCTTTCCATCTTAACGTGTTCACATCTTGCCATACTTGGAAAACCTGCTTTATATTTATGGACGTAGAGTAATAGAGACAAGACTTTGTTTGTGCTTTAATTAATTAGTTTATTGATGAACACAAGTTTGAAGTCTTCACAGAGGATATAATTTTCTTTATTTCATTTGTTTAAAGTTGCTTATTGGCGGCTAGAATAGGCTCATAGAAATCATGGTATTATCATTTAAGACATATTTAGAGTGTTTATTGGGTTATTGATAATAAATGAATGTGGTAGGTACGCACCTTTTTTAAAGTATTGTAATAAAAGTACTTGTTCTTTATTTTTAATGATGTGGTAATAATATAATTTATTGAAATGTTAGTATTTATAACAAATAATAATTGATTCTCTGATTTTAGATGTGATAGTGAAATTAAATTCTTAAAATTGACTATTGAGATAATTTCTAGTATTTTTATTGATTAATTAATTTTATGTTTCAAAGTTAATTTGGTTGAAGTGTACTTAAGACATAATATCTTAACTAAATTATATGTATATTGATTAGAATGTAAAAATTATGGATTTTTTTTTTTTTTTTATGTAATATATATTTTTATATGTTAATTGAATTGTATGTATATCCATTATAATGCAATATAATTAGAATATTGGAAATCAATATATCAATAGTACATCACATATAAATTTTTATAGGTAAAAGGATTATTAAATTATTATTTATTTCGCTGGTTATTATATGTTAGTGTTAAACTATTTAATATTTATTTATATTGTTAATTATAGAATTTGTTGTATTAAAAGTATTTATTATTGATTTGGAGATAGATTGATAATAATTTAAAATTAGTAGACAAGGTAATATTTTAATTATAATAACATTATATAATATTAAAAATATTAAATATTAAATTTAAAATAAATGATAAGTAGGAGTTATTTTCCACAACATGTCAAATTATGATATTGCTATCAAGATTCAACCGCATAGTTTTTTGAGTCAAACTCAATGACCCATGTTTCATGAGTAGTGGTTCACAATAACCCATGTCTCATGATAATGAATGGTCCACTTAGACTCATTACATATATTTGACACTCATAGATTTGAAGAATTGGACCTTCCTAAGAGTTCACCCATCCCAATACTAATCCAACTCAAGTGTGCTTAAACATGGAGTTTTCCCCAAGGTTAAACCCACTTAGCTTGCAAGCCCATTTTCCAAACCATTAGAAAGTGTTGTGCCTTATGAACCATTCATTATGAGCCCCTTTAGCTCATCAATTGATAAGTTGGAGGTATTTTACACAGTGTGTCAAATTATGATATTTTTATTAGGATTCAATTGTACAACTTTTTGAATCAAACTCATTGACCCATGTTTCATGAGTAGTGGTTCACAAGAACCCATTTATCATGATAATAAATTGTCCACTTAGCACTCATTTCATCTAAGGTGATGCTCATAGAGGTGAAGCATTGGGCCTTTCCAAGAGGTCACCCATCCCAATACTACTCCAACTTGAATGTGCTTGTGATCATAGTAATAGTACAAATTAAACACACCAAATCCAAATGAATTTAATCTATATTTAATCCCCTAAGCCATGATCCCAAAGAGATATTTGAAATCATCAAGAAACTAAATAAACCATTAAACTAAACATGAAATGAACATGAAAGCTTAAAAGAAACCTATTCTAATTAGACTCCAAAATTTATCCCATTAGGGGAGTGGTGTTGCATTGATGTGGAATGGTGACCCTTTCCTAATCCCTTGGATAATATGAGTTGTTCCAATCAATTTTATTGATAAAAACCGATGAAACAGATGAATCATAAATGAAACGTGGATGCAAAACTAGTATAACATGATGAAAATGAGTGCTAAATGCTAAAATTCTTGATGGAGATGGGTGCAAGATATGCTAAATGGAAATGAAGTTTGAAGATACAAGCCATGGATGTAAACTTATGCTAAAATGGATGCAAACTAAGCTAAAATTTAAGCCATTAATGGATGCTTAAGCTAATATGGATGAAGATTAAGCTAAAATGCTAATAGGTGCTAAATGTGGATGCAAGTGAGTATGAATTTAAACAACATAAATTTTCTCTGAAAAGGTGGATCCATTTATATCCAAATGATGGAGTATTTATAGAAGAGCAAATGAAGAATCAAAGGCTCAAATCATTTTGATGAATTAATGGCCAATATTGAATGAAGGGTGAGGGCATGGATCAAGGATTCTCATCAATGGATGAGAATCAAAGATTACATGGATCAAAGAAAGCATCAAGGGTTGAGAATGATTTAAACAAACACACTTTGTAACAACTTTGAAATTTTCTTACAAGGTTTCTTTGAAAATAATCATTCCCTTTTTGGAGCCATATAGAATAATATTCCTTTGGAATATTCCCTATGCAAGTGGATGGGTGAGGAAAATTGACAATTAGTAATTAGAACTAAGTTTTAATTGTGTGAGATGAGGAATAATAGTGGTGCAACCACAGTAGGAGGGTTCTCAAAGAGAAAAATCTGGACCGTGCAACAAGAGTAACACAACAGAAGCAACACTGAATATGGAGGAAAATGTAGATTAAAACATGCTCATTAAGATAAATCTCAATTACATTCGACCGACAACATCTGGGCTTAAAGATTCGGCTCACAAGCCTGATATAACAAGTTTAGAAATACAACATTCCTATACGCTCCTTAATGTGAGTTGAATTCTAACATATCAAACCTACCCTTCTCTATGTTGCTTCTTAATGATCTATTACAATGATTTATACCACTTCTAGGGATCTAGAACCATTCACGTCAGCCAAAAATTAGTACAATCTCCAATGAAGAAAATGTAATGTGCACATGAATAGGTTGGCCTCAAATTTGAATTACTCCTTAGTGAATGCATAGGATAAAGTGTGGACCTATAATCAGGGTTAGGGACACTCTATGAAATAGTTAAAATCACACCGTCAAGATCCACAAGCTACGAGGAATATCCACAAATGATCAAACTAGCTATTAGGTTTGAAAATTATTCCGGTGTCGGTTCAAGAAACTGCCATCAAATCTAGAAGGGACAACTTTTTGGAAAATGATCCAATTGTGCTCAAATCTTGGAATAAGGAAAATGAAAATTTCCATGATATACACATAGATCCAAAGGGTCTGGTGAGCAAATATGACAAATCCACAAACTTGAATTGAACAAGAAAAAAACTAAAAGAAAATATTTTTGGTTGATGCAAGATTGCCAAGAACTAAGGATTCTCATGCATCAAACATCTGGGGCTATTTTAAAAGTGAGTCCCTCACTTTGTTGGGGCTAAAGGAAAACCAATATGATCTACATAAACCTGAGAGATCCAAGAAGAATCCTCCATTGGTCTACCTTTCCATTTCCCAAGATATTCTTTGTATTGTCTTCCATGAGTCTTCCTCCCATCTCTAATATCTGAAATCTCTTCAATGTCATTTGTCTATTGTTTAGGAAATTGATCCTTCAATTCTTGTTTACTGTCTTCACTGAATTCTGCTTCATGGTATTGATGGAGATCTGTAACATTGAATATAGGTGATATACCCATGCCATCTAGTAACTCTACTTCATATGCATTTCCTGAACCAAATTTCCTCAAAATCTTATAGGGTCCAAACTTCCTCATCTTCAGCTTATTGTATGTGCCAACTGGAAATATTTCCTTCCTCAAGTACACCATCACTTCATCTCCAACTTCAAATTCCCTATGTCTCATCTTTTCATCTTCTTTCTTCTTATACTTCTGGTTCATATTTTCCAATTGCTCCTTCACATGATTATGCACTTTCTTCATATGTTCTGCAAATTCCTCTGCTTTTGCACTCCTTTTGTATTCCATACTGATTTCTCTCAACTTTGATATACCTCTAGGATGAACTCCAGTAACAATCTCAAAAGGTGTCTTTTATGTACTCTTGTTCACTAAATTATTGCAAGCAAACTTTGCTTGTGCAAGGACTAAATCCCAACTTTCAGTCTTCTCTCCAAACGAACATCTTAGCAAATTCCCCAAACTCCTGTTTACTACCTTTGTCTATCCATCATTCTGTGGGTGAAAAGTAGAACTAAAATTCAAATATTTCTTTAACTCCTTCAAAAGTATTCTCCAAAAGTAACCAACAAACTTTACATCTCCATCTGAAACAATACTCCTAGGCAACCCATGCAATTTGACCACTTCCTTGAAAAATAAGTCTACTACATGTACTGCATTTGTTGTCTTCTTACAAGATATGAAATGTGTCATCTTAGAAAATCTATCCACTACCACAAATATAGAATCATTACCTCTCTATGTCTTTGGAAAACAAAATATGAAATCCATGTTGATATCCTCCCAAGGTCTCTCTGGAAGTGTCAAAGGTTTATACAATCCAATGTTCGGACTACTCCCTTTTGTAACTTGACAAACTCTACAACTCTACATAAATTTCCTAACATCCTTATAAATCTATAGCCAAAAGTATTTCTCACTTACGAATGCTATTGTCTTATCAACTCCAAAGTGTCCTAACAATCCTCCACTATGTTTTTCTTTCACCAAGTTATCCCTCATTGAACTCTATGGTATACACAACCGATTACCTCTGAACAACATATCCTCCTAAATGAAATAATCCAATCACTGACTCCTATCCTTCAAAACTGGTTCTTTACAAGCTCTCCAAGATTCTATAAAATTTGGGTCTTCCTCATACAAGTTCTTCAATTCATCAAAGCCTAATGCCTCCACTCTCATCTTCGTCAGTAAATTCCTTCTCCTACTTAAAGAATCAACAACTCTATTTGAATTTCCACTCCTATGCTTCAAAACAAACATATAACTCTACAAGAATTCTACCCATCTCATGTGTCTCTAATTCAACTTACCATGGCTTTTCAAATATTGCAAAGCTTGATGATCCATATACAACACAAACTCCTTAGGCAACAAGTAATGTCTCCACTTCTTCAAGGCTTGAACTATGGCATAAAACTCCTAATCATACACTAAATATCTTCTCCTAGCATAATTTAATTTCTCACTAAAATAAGCTACCGGTCTTCCTTCTTGACTTAATACCACTCCAATTGCATTTCCACTTGCATCACAATCTACTTGAAATACCTTGTCAAAATATGGTAAAGCCATCACATGCTACTCAGTCACCTTCTATTTTAACAACTCAAAACTCTGATCTGCTCTAGATGTCCACCTAAAATACTTCTTATCTCCTCTCATTGTTTCTATCATAGGACTGTAAATAGAACTAAAATTCCTAATGAACTTTCGGTAGAAAATAGCCAATCCATGAAATGATTTTACCTCTCCAATGCTATTTGGTGTAGGCCACTCCACAATTGCTCTTACCTTCTCAAGATCCATCTTCAATCCATCCAAAAATATCACAAATCCTAGATATACCAATTCTTCCTTCATGAAACTACACTTCTTAATGTTTATCAACAACCGTTCTTCTCTCAACCCCTGCAAAACTTGTCTTATATGCAATAAATGTTCTTCTAGATAGTTGTACTAAAAATCAAGATGTCAAATCCAAGTAAATAATCACAAACTTACCCAAAAATTTCTTCAATACCTCATTCATCGGCCTCATGAAAGTACTCGGTGCATTTGTTAGTCCAAAAGGCATCACTAACTACTCATACAATCCTTCATTTGTCTTGAATGTTGTCTTCCACTCATCTTCTCTAATTTTGATATGATGATATCCACTTTTCGAATCAATCTTTGTAAAGTATCTAGCTCCACTCAAACAATCCATAATGCCATCCATCCAAGGAAAAGGAAATATATACTTCACTGTGATTTTGTTTATGGCTCTAGAGTCTGTACAAATCCTCCATTCTCCATCCTTCTTAGGTGCCAACACAACAGGGACTGCACAAGGACTTAGGATTTCTTTGGTCAAACCTTTTCTCAACAACTCTTTCACTTGTCTATTCAACTCTTCATTCTCTACAGGTGTTATCCGGTGTGCTTCTTTATTAGGCAAACTAGCTCCAGGAATCAGATCCATGCAATGACTAATATTCCTCACAGGTGGCAGTCCATTAGGTACATTATCTAAAATGATCTCCTCATATTATGTCAACAATTCCTTTATCTCCTCCAGTTGTTCTTATACATGCTTCAAGTCTTCATCTTTCTTAGGAACCAAGCCATAACACATGTTATAATGTCTCAATCCATCCAAAAATATCCTTCCATCAACCAAAAAAATTCTAGCACTCCTACAAACCTCAATTTAAGGAACATCTTCCAATGGCAACAAAGTCTACTTCATCCCATTAGCAACAATAGTATATGTATTCTCCTTTCCATCATGGATAGCATGTCTATCATATTGCCAAGGTCTTCCCAAAAAGACATGGTATACATCTATAGGCATGATATCACACAAAACTTCATCATGGTAATTTCCTATCTTCAATTTCACCAAATATGGTTTACTTACCAATATCTTATGCTCATCTTGAATCCATGCTATTTGATAGGGCTTCAGGTGTTTCAATCTTTCCAACTTCAATTTGATCACCAATTCTTTAGAAACTAGGTTCTCAAAACTCCCACTATCAACAATCACTTTGCAACATTTGCCAACTACATTGCATCTGGTCTGAAACAAATTCTTTCTCTGCAATGGTTCCTAGTCCATCTCACTTTGACATAATACTCTTCTATTCACCAACACTTCTCCATCTTCCAATTTATTAGATGATCCAACATGATCCTCCTCGGTGAAGGTTGTTCATCTATTGTTCTTTGTCTTTTTGCTTGTCTCTCCTTGATTACATTGAAATGCTCTATGTACTTCTCCACCACACTTAAAACAAGTTCTCTTGAATACTCTTTTCTCCTATCCTCTATCATCCTTTTTTGTAACCCTCATTCCGGTAACCACTATATCCTTCTATTTGGTAAGTGTTTCCATCATCTCTATAGTATGAATTATCATTCTTTACAACCTCCTTATCTTTATTCTTATTTGTAAAAGTTCCTCTTCCTCCAATAAAAAATCTTCCTCTTTCAAATCTTCCACCTCTTCCTCTCTATCTTTGTTAATGTCTTTTATTCAACTTCTCTTCTACCTTTAGGACACACTGATATGCCTCTTCCACACTCTACAACTTAATCAAGATAATCTCATCCTATATAGATGACCTCAAACTATTCACATATCTAGCTACTTGCCTAATCTCATCCTCTGAATGTCCAGATTTGATATTCAACTTGTAGAACTCCTCAATATACTTTGTCACATTTGATTCCTTTTGCTTCAAATTCTGCAACTTTTAGAACAAACTGATCTGCTAATCTGTAGGCATAAACTTTGTTTTCAACTTATTCACCATCTGATCCCATTGGTTGCGCCCACAAAAGGATATGAAAATCACAGTAAAACCTTTCCTGAGAATTGGACATTCCAACAGGTGACTAATATCTCTCTATGGACGTTCATTTACTTGTCAAACCAGGGTATGTATACTTTAAATGGCGCAGCAAAATATATGCACTAAGAACTAGTTTCAGTCAAACCTTAGCAAAAATAAATACTTGAAAGGAATTCTATCTATGCTACAGGAAGGTAATGAAAAGTTCTTTAACTCAACTATGATTTGATTAAAATAGAAACCATAACAGCTATGACTGAAACACAAACTATGAACTGGCCTTATGTTGCAGGAGCAATTCAAGACTGAATTTGTATGAAAACTTCAAAGATGAAAGCTAACTGAAGATCAACAAAAAAGAACAACTAACTAACTAGCTATAGATACTTACTAAGTGGGCACCCTTAGCAAGCATCTATTGATTACATAAGTGCTAAACTCAGAACTTCATCAAACTTTATTCATGAAAACAGAATGGCATACATTGCTTTGTTGATATGGAAACTAACAACAAATTTTGTCTCTTGTCAAATAGATTCTACTTTTTATTATCATACTAACTCTTATATGATATCTACTATCACTATGCTTCTATCTTCCTCTAACTATCATCTCCTTCTCTCTCGCACAAGAGGAGTACTTTATTTAAAATCAGGAGAGCAACTAACTAACTAACCCTATCAAAGAAAGACGTGGAAGTAAAGTGTATCCTAGAATCAAGGAACAAACTTCATAAATGAATTTATGTGTTCAACCTGATCCAGAGAGAATCTAGCGCTCCACTCTTTCCAAATTGACTATCATTAAAAATCTTTCCCAATGGTTTCGGTCAAAGAGTCTTCGTCAAAGCTTCCTTGAAGTCGTGCAGGAAATGGACTTTACTGCAAGGCTGAGATCGACTGCGCTTGACTTGATCATTCTTCAACAACCTGCGAAACAAAAGGTAACAGATACGAAAGAAAAGGCATATGGCACATACACAATATCTGTTCATTAATCATACATTTAAATATATTTCATCATTTAAAACCTATATGCGATATACTAGTCATTTAGGGAGTCAACAGGGTAATAAATGTAATCAAGTCAACACAATAAGCTACAGGCATATGCAAATGTTTTGCTATAGAATATCCCCATAAAAGATTTCAACAGAGTTTAAACAGGCATGAATAACAAAAGTAAAGGCATTAAAAGTTCATCATAATATCCAAACTTATGAGCACATTTTAAGCTCATCATTCTGCCCCCTACTTAGCCCAATGTTGGTCCTCCAGCATTAACTTTCCTGTTGGTTTCTCTGAAGTTAGTGGTTGCAGCATGACTCTGAAATGGATTTCCAAACCTATAATTAAATCCTCTGAAATCCCAGCACCTTTCATACCTTCGGTCTTCTAAATCATCATTAAGATTTGTAGCCTAGTGAGGATAGAGGGGCCACATTAGCAGAGGAGGTCTAAATGTCAATGGCAACCACAGTTCAAATCTCTTTTGAAGTCCCAATTATGTATATCTTCTTGATCATTTGAGAGCTACTGTGAAATTTAGGGGACTGTGTGGTTCTGATTTCCTTAACCCAACTGTTAATCTTTCCCATCTTTTCTCACTTCTGGTGTATGCGAGTCTCCAAAACGAATATGGTTGTGCCTGGAATTCATCATATACTTGTTTCCTGATATCAAATATTTTATCTCTAGCTGTAACATTATTAATGCCATATGTCAGAGCAAACCAGTCTTTCAACATTGCATGGGGGTTTGAACTTTGAGAGGATAATGGAACAGGCTCAGTTTTCTCAACTTCCTCATATGTTTCCCATTGCCTGCTATAATTCATTTCATTTGCTGCCCATGACATAAATGATCTCAAATGGATATCACCAATATACAAAAAAGGGTTCCATTCTATTTCAAATGGAATTAAAAAGCCATGTAAATAGAATTCACACTGAGAATTTCTTAACCAATTAGGGGATGCCTGGTATGCTTCGTAAAATTCTTTAGCAGTGTGAAGTATAGGATCTTGATTTCTAGAAATTCTCATTAATTGAAACCATAAAAACTGTTCCTTAAGGCATAGAGCATAAACTCTGGGTGGTGGTCTGCATTCCATAATTTGACCAGTTACTTTTAACATTTCATCCATTTTTTCTTTCAACTCAACAATTTCCTGTGTCTGACTTTCAATTTCCTTTTTTCAGTTTCTTCTTTTCTACCTCCCATAGACTTTGTTGCATGTCAGTCTGGGCTATGTGTCGGAAAGTCAGGGTTTGCAATGTAACTGTTTCCTAGTTAGCTTTAACATATTCCAGAAACTCAATCAAAAAAATCTTCTTATAAACAACAATGGCTTTACAAGTTGTAGGGTGAAATATAGCTTCACTAGGCACATTCAATTGTTCAGTCTATTCTTGCTCTTGCTGCAAGATAAATTCTTGTTGCTTCAGAGGAGAAGTCTTTGCTTCCTCCAAAAACTGCATAGCAGTGATAGCCAAGTCATCTAGATTTGGTAACCCTTGCTCATTATGCTCCATTTCCTTTCTTTCAACTTGTTCCTCTTCAGGAACGAATGAACTTTGAGTGGCATTTTTGGAAACATTCTGAGAAACATCAAATTCAAACCCTACAGATCCTTCTGAAATTACAATAACCTCTGGTTGAGGTGAAGCAGGGGAGGTCTTAGATTGTTTCCTTGTGGAAACTCTTCTTGGCACTGATGCAACTGCAGGAAGTGTTCTGGTAGCCTTCCTCTTTCTTGTCTGCTCAGAGGGCTCTTCCCTACAAGAGGATGACAGTAAGCTGGTGATAGCAATAGGTGTTGCTATAGGAGAGACGGCTGCAGGGGATGATGCTATAGGAGGACATTGCCTTTTCTGAGAATGAGGGTCAGATTATGGGGACCCTTCTGCCTTTGTTTTTCCCTTCTCTCTCCTAGTGGCAGACTTAGTTTGTACCCTAGCAGAGGATTCAGGTGTGAAAGCTGCAGGACCAAGTGCTACAGGAGTAGATGACCCTTGCCCTGTTCTACTGGTAGACGCAATTTCTTTCTTCTTTTTCTCAGTTCGTGGGGTAAGTACCCTAGGGGGTTGTGGAATTTGCAAGCTCTTTTAGGCAACAAATTGTTGCCAGGAAAGAGGTGAGATGTCTCTCAAAGAGCGTTCAATCAATAATTTAATAAGGCCATGGTGAGCAACAAAATTATCTTTCCCCTGTTGGGTTCTGTGGGCACTTTGTTCTAAAAAATTTATTAGGAAATTCAGAACATTTACAACTAACCCATGCCTCATATGGCTTAATAATTTGAAATGATAAGAATACAGGTAAGAGAAATGGCCTTCATAGGTTAAATACCTGATTATGTAAGTAGTATACTCTGAATAAGGAGGAGGTAACGATACACGCTTGCATCCCTGCTTGGAGACTTCCAAAGGTCCATCAGTGGGCATTGAAAACTCAGCCCTTGCAGCGGCATCATCTGAAGAAATTTTTTCTCCAATGGCTGGAAGCCTAGTTACTTCAGCAATTTTGTCTTCAGTTGCAACAACCATTAGGCCCCATACAGTAGCTTCCCCTTGAGAAAGGGTTCTTAGAAATTCTCCAGCAGCCTCCTCGTCGAAAGAATTTAAACTCAAGAAATAATTTAACCATCCACAGAGGCTGAATGCATGGACTATTTGAGGATTTTGAAATAATAGTTCATGAGCTACAGGCTCATGTCACACCAGCTAACCATCCATGTTCATAGTTTTCTCGTAGCTGAACTAATTCCTTTCTGAAAATTCAAATTCCTTGTTTCCCTTTCTGCTCTGGTTTTTCTTCTATCGTGCCGTCACATTTCTTTTCTTTTCCACAAATGAACTTTTTGAACAAGCAGTTTTAATCATAATTTACAAGAAAAACATGCAATAAAGGACATGCGATCACATTTAGAAAGTACCATAAAAGTATTAAAGAAAGGTTATTTGCACAGTTATGACAACGACGAAAAGACAGGTTTTAAAAGGTGGATTTCCCTGCCCCCTACTTAGAGTATGACATGTGTCCTCACATGTACTAAAGAATAGGCAGAGATCTGGTAATAATGACTTGTACTTGTCATAGCAGTAAATGAATAGAATAAAATAAATCAAATATACAATAACAAAAGATATGGCATACCTTTGATATTTGCACGTATGTGTGAAGAAAGATGATGGTGTCTACATGAGTTGACAGTTGGGAATGACATCATAATGAAAGTTGATGTGGATGGATGAGGTGGATGGGTGACATGGGCAGACGAGATGAATGGATGGAATGGACGGAAGGGATGGATGGAAGATAAAGAAATGAGATAGGGTGATAAATGAAAATGGAGAAAAAGGGTTTTCCTTTTAAAAGGAAAAACCTTTATTATGAGCATGCTTTTTTAAAATTACGGTGAAGCTGCAGGAGAAAGGCCAAAGCCTTCGGCTGCAGGAAGAGTAGCGGGAGGAACCTGAATGAAATGCTGCATGAATTCTTCTTTTGATATTGGTTTATGGTACAACCCGAGTTGGCGGCCATTAACTAACAATTTGAAGCTGACTGGATCAACTGTCACCAGCTGTATAGCTTCGTTGTCGAACACATTCTCAACCTCATAGGGGCCAAGCCAGCGTGTTGTGAGCTTACCCTGGTTCTCTTAATATCTAGAATCATATAACAGAGCCCAATCACCAGTAGAAAATTTCCTGGTTTTGATGTGTCAATCATGCCATTTCTTCCTTTGCTGTTAGATTGCTTTTGTATGCTGCAGGGTGGCTTTTCTCATTTCATCCAAAGCATTTAGCTGTAAGAGACAATCCTTCTATGCTTCAGATATTTCCATATTGAGCTCAAGAGTTGTCCTCAAAGTTTTGTGTTCGAATTCTATGGGCAACATGGCTGTTTTCCCATAAAACAGCTCAAAAGGTGTAAACCCAGTTGTTGTCTTCCATGTAGTTCTGTAAGCCCAAACTGCTTCAGGAATTCTATTGCTCCAATATTTTCTATGGATCTACACTGTCTTTGTTAGGATCGCCTCAATGTCCCTGTTTGTTACCTCCGCCTGACCATTGGCTTGAGGATGATAGGTGATGGACTTCCTATGTTTTATTTTATAATCATTCATTAGTGCAGTGATCAGATTCGATGTGAACTGAGCTCCCTGATTAGTTACAAGCTCTCTGGGAACTCCAAATCTAGTGAAAATTTGTTCATATAGAAATTCATCAACCTTGTTATCTCGAGCATGAGTCATAGCTTTTCTCTCGACCCATTTTGTGACATAGTCCGTGCAAACTAGAATGTATGACTTGCCATTTGATGGTGGATCAATTGGTCCCACAAAATCCATCCCCCATTTATCAAAAGGGGTGACTATTACTTGTGGATATAGTGGCATTTCATCTGACTTGGTTGGTCTTCCTATACGCTGGCATCGGTCACATTTCCTTGTATAATGTACAACATCCTTGTGTAATGTTGGCCAGTAGTACCCTGTTGTAAGAATCTTCATTGATGTTCTCTTTGCTGCAAAATGTCCTCCACATGGTTCATCATGGCAAGCATGCAAGATATCATAAGTCTCATCTTCTCTTACACATCTTCGCATTACTTGATCAAGTCTAGTATAAAACAGACAATTTGTAATCCATGAAAAATTAAAGCTTTTCTCTATTAACAATTTCTTTTCTTTTGGAGAGAAATGAGTTGGTATTCTGTTTGCTGCTAGATAATTGGCAATGTCTACATACCATGGTGTATGTGCAGTAATGGAAAACAAGTGTTCATCTGGGAACCTATCATCAATGACCTCATGTTCAACAGGTGTAGCTAATTGAAGTCTTGATAAAAATTCAACTACAACATTAGCTCTTCTTGGTTTGTCAATTATTGTAATGTCAAATTCTTGTAACAACAGGAGCCATCGTGCCAACCTACTAGAGATGGAAGATTTGTTCATCAGATACTTGATTTCTACATGGTCAGTATGGACAAATATCTGATAACCTGTGACATAATGCCTAAATTTATTCAAAGCATACACTACTACAAACAATTCCTTTTCTGTAACAGTATAGTTGAGTTCAGGACCTTGAAGGTTCTTGCTGATAAAGTAGATAGCATGCTCAATTGAATTTTCTTTTTGACTTAAAACTACTCCTATACCAAAATCAGAGGCATCAGCATGTATGTGGAAAGGTGAATTCCATTTTGGACTTTGAAGAACAGGGGCTTTAGTAAGCAAGTCCTTTAGTTGCAGGAAAGATTTTTCACAGGCCTCTGTCCACTCGAATTGAGAATCCTTGGTTAACAAGGCATAAAGTGGACTGACAATTTTACTAAAATATTTTATAAACCTTCTATAGTACCCTGCATGGCCAAGGAAACTTCTGACATCTTTTTGTTTTGTAGGAGTTTGTAAATTCTGAATTACTTCAATTTTAGCAGGGTCGACCTGAATTCCATTCTTTGAAATATGATGACCTAGAATAATACCTTCTTCCATCATTAGAAAACACTTTTTACTGTTTAGAGACAAATTTTGCTCTCTGCACCTTTTCAATACATTTTCTAAATTCATCAATGCTTCTTCAAATGTGACTCCATAGCTAGTGAAATCATCCATATAAATCTCCATACAGTCATGAGATATATCAGCATAGATACTAATTACTGCTCTCTGAAATGTTGTTGGCACATTGCATAGACTAAAAGGCAAGACTGAATAAGCAAATGTTCCCCATGGACAGGTAAAAGTGGTCTTATCTTGATCTTTAGGGAAAATTTTTATCTGATTGTACCCACTGTAACCATCCAAAAAGTAAAAATATCTTTTTCCAGACAGTGAGTCGAGTACTTGGTCTACAAAAGGTAATTGAAAGTGATCTTTTTTAGTGGAATTATTCAATTCTCTGTAATCTATACACACTCTCCATTTTCCACCTTTCTTGGGGACAATGACTAATAGAGAAACCCATTGACTGTCAGAGATTGGATAAATAAAACCAGCATCAAACAACTTTTGAAGTTCACTTTTAACTATTTCTCTAAGTGTTGGATTTACTCTTCTTTGAGGTTGTTTAACTGATAAACAATCTTCTTTGATATAGATCCTATGAGTACAAATTCGAGGATCTATCCCCTGCATGTCCCCATATTCCCACGCAAAAGCTTTATGCTATTCTTGTAGCATTTTTAATAAGAGAGCCTCTTGATATTGTGAAAACTTGCTATTGACATTCAAACAATGACCTAGAGACAATTCTATCTGCTTAGTGGGATTACTCATAGAATCTACAGGTAATTTTTGTGCCTCTTATGAAAGCAAGTTATGAAAAATCACTGGAAGTTTAGGCAGTGAACTCTCAGAATTTGGTTGTTGCAGGAAACATTGTAGATGGCTACCATTTGGATCAGATGAACTACCCGTATCAGAGTTAAACTATATAATTTAAAAAAGCAAGGCATCCTCACTCTGAAGTTATGAGAATGGGTCATTTTGAAGCATCATTAATTGAGCCAAGGAATTGGCTTCTTCAGTTTCTTCCTCCACATCTGGCCAAACAGGTTGGGACAAATCTGGTTGAGGTCTAGCAGGCAGATACAAAGCCAATTTCTTTGTGGACTGTCCATCAGAAATGGTCATATCTCTAGAACGACATCCTATAAAAGCATCAACAGTTGCTAACCATGGTCTACCAAGGATAACTGGATACCCTCCTAAAGTTTCCTTAACCGATAATATTGTAAAATCAGCAGGATACTCCCAAGATTCAAAAGTGACAATTACATCTTCCACCATCCCATCAGGTTTAATTATGGAGCTATATGCAAGCTGCATAACTATTGGTGTAGACCTAATGTTTGAAATGTTCAAGGAGTCCATAGTATTCTTTGTCATGACATTAATGGCAGCACCTAAATCAATCAAAATATTTTTTACAATTTGGCCATTTATATGTATCTGCACTACAAGACTTCCAGGGTCAACATACTTTAGAATGACTACATTTCCCAACATTATATCAGCCAATTTCCCTAAGACATGAATTCTTTGAGGATCCTTTTTCTTTCCTCCAGGTTTCTTCAAACATGCCTCTTTAATAGCTTTTCCAAAAATGGGAACATCTTTAATAGCCTAAAATAAGGGGATTTGAATTAGTACATTTTTGAGCTCATCCAGAATGTCAAAAGTGGGTTCTTCCATGGATTTATATGCAGTACCTTGCAACCTTTGAGGAAAAGGTGGGTTGTCTTAACTTTGCAAAACAGGATCCTTAGAAAACGTATTAGTTATGGGAATATGCTCAGTAGGAATAGCAGGTGCAGTAGATTCTTCAAGGGGAGAATATGGTATTTCAATAATTAGAGGTAGTTTTGGAGCAGGTAAAGTGGTTCCAGACCTTAAAAGAATATCATTTATGTTTAAGGCATAAGCTTGATATTGGTTTTCTTCGGTAAGATACACAGACTGTTGTGTCTACTGCTGTTGCTTATTATTAGGATTTGGTAACGGCTGGGTAGGCATAGGCATTTTCTTTGGAGGGCCAGGATTTGTGGCAGTTGCTACAGGAGGTGGCATGAGGGCCTGTGGCTGTGGCTATGGAAGCTTTAGGAATCCAAGGGACTGGTTTTGCCATTGCTAAGGGCCTCTCCATTGAGGATTTTGCTGCCAATTTCCTGAAGGTAGGGTCCATTGCCCTTGTGGTTGCTGCCAACCTCCTTAAGGAGATTGCTATTGTGGAGTCTGATAATTAGGCCAACTTGGTTGAGGTGGATTCTAGGGTGGTGGTGGTCCATATGCATGTTGCCATTGGTTATTATAGCCAGAATAAAGATTACCAAAATTTAAAGGATCTTGAGGCATACCTTGTCTTTGGGCCCATGGTCTCCTTTGTGCAACAAAGAACACTTGATCATCATCACCTTCTACTGGCTTAAATTCAGTAGGTAGTTGTCTAGCTTCCAAATTAGCCACCACCTTGTATCTGCAGTCATGCTTCTTCTATCTGTAGTATGGATAGAACTCAGCCAAAATAGCCTCAGCTTCCTCATGTTTCTTCCAAGCTTACATAGTGTCCATTTGTGTAGCCATATTATTAATGATGTCCTGCTTGAAGTTAGACAACAAATTTGTTATCTCCATCCGAGAAACTCCACCAGAAGAAGACTTCCCCACTGTAGCATGATGACCTCGACCTTTCTTAACTATTGCTCGAGAATAGTTAAGACATATTTTATTTATATCATCCCAAGGTAGTTGGGTTATATCACCTCCTCCCATCAGGTCCAGGGCGTCAATACAGGCATCACTGATTCCCCTTAGACTGAGTAGTTTCTGAGAGTCCTCGTTGAGAGTATGGTTTGAGTTCCTCTTTAGTGAAAACAAAAATCTAGAAATATAATCTTCCAAACTTTCATCCTCCTTCTGCTGAATTCAGAATATGTCATCACCTTTGCTGGCACTCTTACAATATTCCTTATACTTTTCAAGAAATTTTGTCTGCATGGCTGTCCAACTATCTACAACACCTCTTCCCAGAATCATGAACCACCTGAGAGCTCCTTCCTTCAAGGTGGAAGGAAATAACTTCAGTTTATGGGCATCTATATTGTAGTCATAACTGTGACAGAGGACATCAAATTCAAACAGAAATTTTTTTGGGTCCTCTGTAACCAGGCCATAAAACTTGGGAAGCAAGGAAGAGGGAATGTTTTTAAGATTTTCAGTATCTCTCTGGGGGACAATGGGAAACTCAAAAGTAGGAGGTGCATTATTTTCCATGTTAGCTTGCTGGAATAACAGAGCGAATGGATTTTCCTCAGGTTCATTGTCAGCTGGGTCAAATGGTAGTTCAACAAATAGGTTTTCAGGGAGGAACCTTCCCAGTGCATCTCTTCTTCTTCTATGCATGCAATACGATGAATGATTTGAAATATTTTGAAAATTTTTGACTAACAAACTAAACTAATGCTAAAAATGACTTCTAAAAAATTCTTAGCTGGATGCCATCCCCGACAACGACACCAAAAAAGGTCGCACCCACAAAAGGATATGAAAATCATAGTAAAACCTTTCCTGGGAATTGGGCATTCCAACAGGTGACTAATATCTCTCTACAGACATTCATTTACTTTTCAAACCAGGGGACGTATACTTTAAATGGCACAGCAAAATATATGCACTAAGAACTAGTTTCGATCAAACCTTAGCAGAAATAAATACTAGAAAGGAATTTTATCTACGCTATAGGAAGGTAATGCAAAGTTCTTTAACTCAACTATGATTTGATTAAAACAGAAACCATAACAGCTATGACTGAAACACAAACTATGAACTGGCCTTATGCTACAGGAACAGGCACAGGGATGGATTCTCTATGCTGCAGGAGCAATACAAGACTAAATTTGTATGAAAACTTCAAAGATGAAAGCTAACTGAAGATCAACAGAAAAGAACAACTAACTAACTAGCTACAGATACTTACTAAGTGGGCCCCCTTAGCAAGCATCTATTGATTATGCAGGTGCTAAACTAAGAGCTTCATCAAACTTTATTCATGAAAATAGAATAGCATACATTGTTTTGTTGATATGGAAACTAACAACAAATTTTGTCTCTTGTCAAATAGATTCTACTTTTTTATCATACTAACTCTTATATGATATCTGCTATCACTATGCTTCTATCTTCCTCTAACTATCATCTCCTTCTCTCTCGCATAGGAGTACTTTATTTAAAATCAGGAGAGCAACTAACTAACTAACCCTATCAAAGAAAGACATGGAAGTAAAGTGTATCCCAAAATCAAGGAACAAACTTCATAAATGAATTTATGCATTCAACCCGATCTGGAGAGAATCTAGCACTCCACTCTTTCCAGATTGATTGTCATTAAAAAATTTTCCCAACGGTTTCGGTCAAAGAGTCTTCGTCGGAGCTTCCTCGAAGTTGTGCAGGAAATGGACTTTACTGCAAGGCTGAGATCGACTGTGCTTGACTCGATCATTCTTCAACAACCTGTGAAACAAAAGGTAACAGATCCGAAAGAAAAGGCGTATGGCACATACACAATATCCGTTCATTAATCACACATTTAAATCTATTTCATCATTCAAAAACTGTATGCGATATACCAGTCATTTAGGGAGTCAATAGGGTAATAAATGTAATCAAGTCAACACAATAAGCTGTAGGAATATGCAAACATTTTGCTATAGGATATCCCCATAAAAGGTTTCAACAGAGTTTAAATAGCCATGAATAACAAAAGTAAAGGCATTAAAAGTTCATCATAATATCCAAACTTATGAGCACATTTTAAGCTCATCACCCATGATCTTATCTTTTCTTTTCCCTTTCTTTCTCTATATGTCTACAAATGTTCCCACCAAAGGGATGCATACATACTTTCAACTTTGTACAAGAAAATTTCACCTTCTTATCTTCGTTGGTACCTTCAAAATCAAAATACTTTTCCATCTCTATTATCTAGTCAAGAAATTCATCTGAATCCAACTTACCATTATAATCCGGTGGATTGAAATGTGGCTTAGTATTCACTCTAGTTAGGGTTGTTATGAACCTTTCTTCTCCCTGATTCAGGCCAGGTTGATCTTCTCTTCCTTTTTCTTCATGTACTTCTACCTCTTTATCACTCACATCATCAATTAGTTGACCTCTCCTCTGGGCCATTTCAATTACATATAATCTAGTAGCAATTCCTCTCAACATCTCCATCAAAGTTGGGTCTGCATTTCCATGCTCTCCATTTCCTCTAACATTTCTTCTTCCCACAATCTTTACACAAGTTCTCTACAGTTGTAGGTCGGACCCTCAATCTGCCACCCCACAACAAATCTTCAATAGTACTCTGTGAATTTTGGCGATCTCTCATGGATCGAATTTTGCTCTGATACCAATATGGTGTAGCCACAGTAGGGGGTTCCTCAAAGAGAATAATCTAGACCATGAAACAATAGTAACACAACAGAAGAAACATGGAATATGTAGGAAAATGTAGATTAAAACATGCTCATTAATAAAAATCTCAATTACATTTGGCCGGCAACATCTAGGCTTATAGATTCAGCTCACAGGACTAATATAGCAAGTTTAAAAATGTACAACATTCCTATACACTCCTTAATGTGAGCTAAATTCTAACATATCAAACCTATCCCTCTATATGTTGCTTCTTAATGATCTATTACGATGATTTATACCACATCTAGGGATCTAGAACCATCCACGTCAGCCAAAGATTATTACAATCTCCAATGAAATAAAATGTAACGTGCACATGAATAGGTCAGCCTCAAATTTGAATTACTGCTTGGTGAATGCATAGGATAAAGTGTGGACCTATAATCAAGGTTAGGGACACTCCACAAAATAGTTAAAATCACACCATCGAGATCTGTAAGCTACGGGGAAGATCCACAAATGATCAAACTAGCCATTAGGTTTGAAAATTATTCCAGTGTCAATTCAAGAAACTGCCATCAAATCTGGAAGCGACAACTTGTCAAAAAAGATCCAATTGTGCTCAAATATTGGAATAAGGAAAATGAACATGTCCACGATATACACTTAGATCCACAGGGTTTGGTGACAAAATATGACGAAAGCACCAACTTGAATTGAACAAGAACTAAACAAGAACAAAACTAAAAGAAAATATTTTTGGTTGATGCAAGATTGCCAAGAACCAAGGATGCTCCTGCATCAAATAGGATGCTCATTAAATAATTAGTTTATTTAATGAAAAAGGGGATGCAATATGACATTTAATTTAATAATATAGGATTATTTAATTAAATGAGAGGACACAGGGGGTTTAAATTAAATAATTTGATTTATTTAATTAAACAGGATGAGAGGTGAAGGTGAAAGGGAGTGAATTAACCTAATTAAGTCAATTAGATTAATAGATTAAAAAATGATGCATTTAATTAAATAACCAAGGTTATTTAATTAAATGGGAAAAAAATGATGAATTTTAGGATGAAACAATATTAGTGATTAGATTCAAGTGTGTAGTATCATTAAGGATAATTTTAAGTGTCTACATTTTTTCCCTCCTTGAAGTGAGGTACCTATTACGTTGGTTCAAATACCTACACTTTTTAGATTAATGCTATTGCTTATTTAAAAAAATTAAAAATTCTTGATTTTTTAGATGTGCCACTACTGCCCTAGTGGAAGGAATTAAGTAGGTACCATACCCTCTTGAGAGATCGGGTCAAAATTTGGAATTTTGGGTTGATCTCGTGACAAAGGTTTAACATTGATTCGGGTGTCAAAAAGGGCTCCGAGATGCAAAAACAAGCTTAGAAACATAAAAAATAGCACAAAATATGCCTCATAGCTCAAGAATCGATGAAATAGGATAAAAACCCTAACTTTTAGGCATAAATATATGTTAGAGGGGCACTTTCAATTCATTTGTGTATTCACACTTTGATATTTTCTATGCTTTTTGCTCTGACCCTCTGATAAAATGGCTTGTTGCATGCTTCCATGAGACATCACTTATTGGATTTGAGAGTACTAGTAGCCTCCAGACACAGGACCAGCTGTACACAAATTGAAAATTTCCTTGCACTTCACTTTTTTCATGCATTTATTAGGCATTGAAGCTACAATAGGTTAGGCATCACTATATTGTGACACTTAAGTTTTTTAGTGACATAATTGTCAATTATGGCAATTCCATTGTAAATGGAAATGCTTCCCAGGATTTAGAATTAGGGTTTCAAATTGATTATAGCGATACGATTGCATTTAACAATGCTAGCTAAGATTTGTTTTGGGCAACATTGGGATTATGGCGATACCATTGTCTAGTGCAATGCTTCCTTAGACTTGAATAGGGAAGACACTGTTGGCTAAAATAATTATAGTGATGCAATTGAAAATTGTGACACAATTGTTAGTTGGAGGTGCAAAAGCTCAAAAATTTATTGATTTTAGTGAAAATTTGACATTGTGCACTTCATGGATGTAGGAGGTTGTCCTACCACTAATGTCACACGAGCATCAACTCAAGCTGCTTACAACATTAGATGATTTAGACAAGATTCAATAGGAGCACCTTAGGGAGACCAAGCTTTGGTTTAAATTGCATGTATGCCCAAGGTCAAGACACATCTTGCCATGATGACAACATTGTGTGAACAGTGGCACAATGAGACATCATCCTTTCACCTACCCACTGACGAGGCCATGATGACATTGGAGGACATGTAGAGGATACTATGGTTCCTATCGATGGAGATAGAGTGATATATGGTACTGATGCAGGTTATGATGCATTCCATGAGCTTCTATGGCAGGAGGATGCCATCCTTAGGAGCTCATTCACATGAGCATCGACTCAAGCTTCTTACAACATTAGATGATTTGGATGAGATTTGATAGGAGCACCTTAGGGAGATCAAGCTTTGGTTTAAATCACATATATGCCCAAGGTTAGGACATATCTTGCCATGATGACCACATTGTGTGAGTAGTGGCACACTGAGACATCGTCCTTTCACCTACCCACTGACGAGGCCACGATGACATTGGAGGACATGTGGAGGATACTGTGGTTCCTATCGATGGAGATAGAGTGATCTATTGTACTTATGTAGGTTATGAAACATGCCATGAGCTTCTATGGTAGGAGGATGTCATCCTTGGGAGCTCATAGATTGACCTAAAGATTTATCAATGGCACTCACCGATATTTAGATTGATAGTGGGAGCACTGATTTTGGGGATTGTTGCCCCAAATTGGTGTGACAAAGGATTTAGTCTTGGTTGGGGACTCACATACCACATGATGATTTATAGGAGGACACTCTTTGTGTGGGGCTCGATTATGCTGACCTCACTTTACCATAACATGCACTAGTTTGTATATTTCCAGGGCAGAGGTATTGGATTAGGGGTTAATTTGTTATGCATCTGGGCATGGGAGCATATAGTTGTGCTCAAACTAGTGGTCCATATGGTTGATGTGGATCCAGACAAGCCAATTGTGATTTGATACAAGGGAGCCATCAATTTGTAGCATATAGGCCCATTGGGCATCCCTTACTAGTGATGTGTCATTGTTGATATGACAGTGTTTAGATGGCAGCCATGGCTACATATGTCGAATTGGTATGATGACCCCCAACAATTCTTCTATACTAGATAGAATTTAAGATATATGTAGGGTCGTGAGCATATGATGATCGAGCGATACCTACTAGATCACATAGCCAGATAGTTCAGGGAGGTGCAAAATGCACCTAGAGATGAGTACATTTCCATATTTGTGTGGACTATGAGGGAGGCCACATAGGGCCCATAGATATAGGATCGGGTGACCATTGATGATTTAAGATAGCTAGCAGCCAAGCCTTGGGTATATGATCAGGGAGAGGCCGATGCTAGGACCACAATGGCCTATGATGCATGGTTTATGCTTCTCCTCAGACTTACAAATCTAGCAGGGGTACCTCCCCGAGGGAGGCCTAGAGGGAGAGGTGTAGGCAAGGGTAGAGAACATGCTCAATAGCTAGATTAGGGTCAGCAGGATCAACCTATTGGATAGGGTCGAGGGTAGGGTGGACAGGATCAAGTGTGGGACAAGTCCCATAATAGCCTCTGTAATAGCCACCACAACAGCCACCACCAGGGCCAAACCCTTGATATGCCAAAATTCAATCCCTCAGGGTTGAGAGGGATGTGTTGAGGCAACAGGTGTATAAATTGATTGGGGAACAAGACCATGAGTGTCAACTCTAATAGGACTTGGATATCCAACTAGGGGAGGTGGTTGGTAGGAGGCAGTAGTTGGAGGCTTCCATAGTGGCTGCCTAGGGTCACAGCGTGTCAATGTAGATGTATTAAGATGCGGTGATAGAGGATTCCTATCACCAAAATGTATTATTGAGATGTTCCCCTTGCATGTAGGAATCTAGATTTTGAGCACAAGAGTTAGGTACAAGCTAGTGGGTTAGTGGGCAACCTTCAGTCAGGCAACTAAGAGAGCCTAGCCACCAACTTGATCAGTCATACTATGGGGACCAAGGCAGTAGGGGATATCCCCCTTGTATAGATACTTTTTGGATATACATCTTGATTGATTCATATATACACATTCATCGCCTCATTTTTTGATAGCCTCTTGTATATTTACTTTTGATGATAGTTACACACACTGATTTTGATATATATGAGATGGTCTGATTTGATTCATAATTTGATGCATTTATTTTATATGTTATGACTATATATGGATGCAATGGATGAAAATGTTTATGCTACGGATGTACTTCTTTATTTATGCCTTGAGATATGAGATGATCTATGACGTGATGTTTATGTCATACACAATGTGTGATATGGATTTAATGCAATGGATGTTTCCTTTTATTTTTTAGTATCTTTCTACATGACATAGTATGAGATGGATATTCTTCTCTTTTTCATGTTTACCATATGATGATGTCATTCTTTATGATATGCAGATGATATGATATGCTTATGCAGGATGTATGTATGCTAATGGTTTGTGGATGAAGGATGGATGCATTAAGATTTTAGTTGACTACCATGACACCATGTTAGCATGGAAAGGGGTGATCCCACAATAGTGGTTTACAAATTTTGGCCAAACTAGACACGAAAAATATTTTTTTTAACTAAATCTTCACTTTTGGGCACCTATAGTGGAAAAACCGTGAGGAATTTGAAAATGATGCAAACTAGAGTTTTGTGAAATTTTGTTTGAAGATTATAAATATATTTTTTTCAAAAATTTTGGAATCAGATTTCACTTCTTTTTCCATCTCCCTCGAAAATTAGAAAACAACATTTAAAAAAAGTGATGCTCATCATATAACACATAAATTTTTTTCCATGAAGGATAAAATTATAATTCTTGTAGTGTTCTTTAATCAGCTCAGTAACTAGGAACATGAATTCCTCTACTCAGGGATTGAAGATCAAAATTGGCAGTCATGACCTACTAAAGAACCTTATTTAATTATCAACCTAGGGACGTAAACTTGAAATGGGATAGCAAAAGATATGCACTAATCACCCTTCCAGACATACATGATTCCTAAAATGCCTTATACTAGAATTTAAGTACTAGAAACAACTTTACTGTTTAACTTTGCTTTGAAATGAAAAACTCGAAAGATAACCTATTATGCTCCTAGTGGCTACAGGAATAGTTGAGAGCTCTATGTTTCTGCCAGCTGTAGGAATAGTCATATTAACTTCTATGAAGGGAAATGCAGCTATTCTAACTTGCAGAATAAAAGTATGGATAGTTCCCTAAGTGGGCCCCCTTAGGTAGTGCCAAAAGTAGACAACAAATTAGGTGAAAAACTTCATAAGCTTTATTGATTCAATGCAAACAAGTATATGGCACAATCTCTTGGCTAAATTTCTAAAACTGAAAGTGTGTTACAATAGCGGATTTTTTCCAACCCTTTCTCTGAAGGAGACTAGGTTATTTATTGAAAATTGATCCTAACTACTAACCAACCTTCCCTTATAAACGGGAGGCATTTATTGCATTTAACCAACTTAAGTAAGGAGGTGAATGACAATGTGAGAACTAAGTCAAATTGGTTTAGCAGTCTTAAAGCACCATCATCCTAGATTCACGCACCACCAAGATGCCTCACCTAGATTTCTAGAACACTCTCCCTGCATGGCAGATGAGTTGAAACTGTCTCCTCATCTTTTGCTATTGAACCAGTCTTTATGGATTTGGTCTTCAATTCTTCAAGTGGAAATTGAATTCTCTTCCTTCAATTGTGGTACCTACAAAATATCTCGCCATCTTTTCCTCAGGAAGAAGGTTAGCTCAACACATTCATCCTTTAAGAAAATCCATTACTTTATTCATTCATTCATTAAGTATTAAACTAAGGAAAACATTGTTTTAGATATGGCTGGAGGAAGTTTTGGTAGTGGAGGCTGCAGGAAGGTTTATGATCACAAAAAGCCATAAAGTATTTATCAAACTAATAAAACATTAAAGGTAATAATCATGGGACTTCTTGTCACAATATACTCATCATATCTAAGTCATAAAAAGGTCTATATATGTCCCATAAACAGACTAAATATTTGTTTTAGCGTAATAAAAACAACAAAGTATTTTTAAAAGTATTATAAAAATGTGCCAAAGACTTGGCTCATCACTCCCCTCAACCAACTACTTGCTGGACCCTTCAGCAAGTCTAGCATTCCTTCTTCTGGAAAACTCTCTCAGATCTGCACTCAGTTGTTGTCCACATTCACCATTATGGAAACTCCAGAAGTGAGCTCGCATTTCCTCCAGCTTTTGCCATCTATTATCTTTAGAACTTCTGTTATAAGTGTTGTTATCCCCCTGTATAGCCAATAATGGCCAGAGGAGAATAGGTGGCTGCATAACCAAGGGCAACCAATTCTCCTTCTTTGTTCTGGCATTTGTCATGTACCTCTTTGCCCTTCTGTTTGCTGTATACAAGGTATTGGGAGTATGTGGTTCTACTTTCTTTAATTGAAATGAAAGATGCTCCCATTTGTTCTGAATGTACAAGGTTGCAGCATTAAAATCACTGTTTATAATTTGGGAGTATTGAGAAAATACCTCTTGTCTTAGAGGCTCAATCAGTGGCCTGACTCTTTCATCTCTCCATAATTTATTCCAATCAAAGTAAATACCCATTCCATTTCTAGATTCATTTCTTACAGACAATGGCATATTTACTTCATCATGCATATGGCTATCAAATTGTTCTCCTCTGCTTATTTCATTGGTGATCCAGGAGATTAGAGCACTGATATGAATATCACCAACATAACATAAGGGATTCCAATCCTTATCCTGGGATACAACCAAATTATGTAGATAAAATTCACATAGGAGGTTCCTGATGTGCAGAGGTGAATGCCTGTATGCTTCATAAAATTCCTCAAATGTATCCAAAGAAGGATTCTTACCTTTCTAGACTCTAATTATTTGGAAGTTCAAATATAGCTCCTTGAGATACAATGCGTAGATAGGTGAAGGTACACGACATTGCATCAGTTTTGGAACTAGCTCTACCAACTGGTTGAGAGTGTCATTCAAGTTAGCAATTTCCAGATTCTTGTTCTAGATTACCCTTTGTAGTCTCTCAATTTCAAGTGTAGAAGTAGTCTGCTATTGCTAAAGTTCTTGAAAACATGCCATTCATGCTTCAAAGTTTGTGACATGGAGTGGTGGTCTATGATTATAGCACACCGCAGGTGTCTCCTGTACTTCTTCAAACACATCCACCTTACCTTGCTCCTTCTTCTGATGGAAACACAACCAGCTCTTCCTTCTTCTCATCACATTCCATATCTTCCTACAGCTGCTCTACAATGGCAGCCAACTTATTCAGGCCAACCCCTTCAGGTGTACTCACAACCTTCTCAATAACAGGTTCTTCTTCTCTCATTTTTGGACTGGAAGGATTTGAAGGTGGTGTGGCAGGAGTAGTATTAAGTGATTGGCAGGCTACCTGGTTCTGGAGCCTAGAGCTCCTTCTTATGGAAGTAGGAACTGTTTTATGCTTTTTGGAAGGTTTTGCTGTAGGAACAGAGAAGTTTCTCTTTTTCTTTCTTTTTACAGGCTAAGGGGTTGCTACAACAGGTGACTTTCCTTTCCTATCCTTGGGAGATGACTCATGAATTTTGATAGGACTTTGTGCCAGCTACTTGGGAGTTCTTTTAGAAAGAGGAACATCATCCTATGAACCGGATTATTCCTAAGGAGAGGATATAGCAGTAGAGGTTTGGCCTACGGACTGGGAGGTTCATTGTTTAAAGGTAAGAGGTTCACCCCTAGGTCCTACATTTTGAATTTTAGGGTTGAATTGGATCGTGAATTCATCCCAAGTCATTCCTAATGCATCTTGAATGGATTTTCCAACACGTAATTTAATAAGGTAGTGGTGAGATACATAGTTAACCCTACTCTTTTTAAATTCAGTAGCATTGTTGGATAGAAAATTGTAAAGGAAGTCAAGAATATTCATGAACAATCCATGGCATAAATGAGACAAAATTTTGAAGTGATAAGAATGCAGGACTGAAAACCTACCTTCACCAGTTATGTATTTGATGATATACCCTGTCCGTGACACCCAGTCCTGTGTCAAACTCATTCTTTGTGCACCTTGCTTGTCTACCCATAGAGGAGGGTCATTTGGCTAAGTGAACTCAGCCCTGGAACTTCTTGCATCTCTTTCTCTAGGAAATAGTTCTCTGACTTGAGGTAATCCCATTACCTCAGCAATTCTATCAATTGATGCATTGACTGTTATGCCTCTAACTTTTGCTTCCCCATCTTGAAATGTCTTTGTGAATTCCTCTGCAATGTCTGTATTAAAAGTTTCAAGCTTGAGGAAGTAATTGAGCCACCCATATTGTCTGAATAGTGGCACATGCAACACATCCTGCAAAAGGATGCTATGATCTGTAGGCTCATGCCGAATCGGCTAACCTCCCATTTCCTTGGTTTTTTGTAATTAAATGCGTTAAGAAATGCTCACCTATCTTTTCCAACTGAACTTCCTGTAACCCTATTAATGAACCCTTTTACAATTCTACAGCACTTTGCCCCTCCCCTCAACTGAAACTTTTGAACCTCTTTTCAAAAGTGAGAGAAAAATAGGGAAAACAATGTGATCATGCAATCTTTTTAGGGAGAGAGTAATCATGGATAATCAGAATACAAGACTATTTGATTATTAATTACAAGTTTCATATATTGAAGTATCTTGACAACTGATGGGACAAGCTTATGGCAGCGATAACAAGGACATGGCGAAGTAATATCATAGAAAAATGTGCTCAATGATGTGAATGAGCCAAAGGAAATGGCAACCATATAGGAAATTATTCACGCTAATTAATACTAAATTAAATGCAATAATTAAAGTAACTGAAGCAATCTTAAAGTGAAGTGGAGCGTACGTGGAGAGAATTGCCGTAATTATCTGATGTGGCCTCCTTCTTCACTGCAATACATGACACAGAGAAACATGGATGATATGGAAAATGAAAGATGGATGATTTGGAAGAGAGAGAATGAGTAGGGATTGTGGATGAAGTGAATGAATGGAATGGGGATCTTATTAGATAACCCCTTTATTATAATTTGGTATGCACTTTTATGCATGGCCTGGGAATTTGAGCCTAGGCTCAATTCCTTTGGCTGCAGGATCGCTACTATCCAGCTCAATTTTGAACTGTCTTAGAAATGTTTCCTTGTCAATGGGTTTAGAATAGAGCTTTAGGCTATGCCCATTGACTAGTAGCTTGAATTGGACCTCATCAATGGTTCTTAATTGAACAACACCATTGGTGAATACCTCCTCTATCTCATATGGACCCAACCATCTAGTTTGTAGTTTTCCTGGACTGTCCTTATATCGTGAGTCATAAAGTAGAGCCCAGTCTCCTACTTTGAATTTCTTTTCCTTAATGTATTTATCATCCCACCTTATTCTCTGATTTTGTATAACCTTAGTGTGTTATAGGGCATTCTTTCGGAGCTCATACAGGGCATTGAGCTGCATGACTATATCCTTTTGTGCATTTGTTAAATCCATGTCCATCTCTAATGTTGTTCTTAGAGTCTTATGTTTGAATTCTACTGGCATCATAGCTATTTTAACATACACCATTTCAAAAGGTGTATATCATGTATTAGTCTTCCAAGTAGTATGGTAGGCCCATATAGCTTCAGGTAACCTTGCGGCCCAATCCTTCCTATTCAAATCTATAGTTTTAGTCAAAATGGCCTCTATGTCCCTATTGGTAACCTCAACCTGGCCATTGGCCTGGGGATGATAAGGAGTTGATTTCTTATGCCGTATATTGTATTCATTTACAAAGGCTGTGATAAGTGTAGAAGTGAATTGTGCTCCTTGATATATCACTATTTCCCTAGGGACACCAAATCTGGTGAATATTTTCTCATAGAGGAATTCAGCTACTTTATTATCCCTAGCATGTTTCATAGGTCTAGCCTCTACCCATTTTGTCACATAATCTATACATACAAGGATGTAGGACTTACCATTGGAAGGTGGATCAATTGGTCCTACAAAATCTAGTCCCCATTTGTTGAAGGGTGTAACGACAACTTGTGGAAATAGAGGCATCTCATCAGATCAAGTTGGTCTTCCCATCCTTTCCCATTTGTCATATCTCCTGGTATATTTGGCTGCATTTCTATACAGAGTTGGCCAATAGTAGCCATTATCTAAAATTTTCATTGTTGTTCTTTTGCCACCAAAATGTCCACCACACGGCTCATCATGGCTTGCATGCAGTATATCATGAGTGTCCTCCTCTTGTACACATCTCCTCATAACTCAATCTAGCCCTATATAAAACATGCAATCTCCAATTCAAGAAAAGTTAAAGATTTTCTCTATCAATAATCTCTTTTCCTTAGGGGAGAATTGAGGAGGAGTTCTTCCTGTGGCCAGATAATTTGCTATATCAGTATACCATGGGTGAATAACCTTGATTGCAAACAGGTGCTCATCAGGAAAGGAGTCTTCAATAAGTGCAGAGTCATCTTTCCTTTGAATTCTAGAGAGGAAATCAACAACCACATTGGCTTTACCTGGCTTGTTCACAATTGTAATGTCAAATTCCTGCATCAGCAATAACCATCTTGCCATTCTCCCAACTATCGAGCTTTTGTTCATGAGATACCAGATTGTTGCATGATTAGTGTGGACAAATATCTGATAATCGGTGATATAATTCCTAAATTTATTGAGGGCATAGATGATTTCCAACATTTCTTTTTCTGTAATAGTGTAGTTTAATTCAACCCCTTACAGATTTTTGCTTATGTAGTAAAGTGCATGTTCTGTTGAACCACCCTTCTGCCCTAACATAGCTCCAATGGCATAATTTGATGCATTAGTATGAATATGAAATGGAAGTGACCAATCAGGTCCTTTCAGAATAGGTGTCTATGTGAGGGCGACTTTTAAATCAAGGAATGTTTTTTCACATTCCTCTATTCAAGAAAAAATCTGCATCTTTCTTTAGCAGACTGTATAAGGGGCCTTTTGTTTGGCTGAAGTCCTTGATGAATCTTCTGTAGTATCCAGCATGGCCTAGAAATCTCCTTACTTCTTTATGGTTGGCAGGAAAGGGTAGATTAGAGATGACCTCAATCTTAGCAGGATCAACCTGTATTCCTGCAACAGAAATATAGTGACCAAGCACTATTCCCTCCTGCATCATCATGAAGCACTTTTGACTATTCAGTGATAGGTTGCGGTCTTCACATCTCTGTAGAACTTTCTTCAAGTTGGCTTGAGCTTCCTCAAATGTTGTACCATAAACAGTAAAGTCATCCATGTATATTTCCATGCAATCATATGAGATGTCTGAGAAGATACTTATGACTGCCCTCTGGAAAGTTGCAGGTGCATTACAAAGACCAAAAGAAAAAACTGAATAGGAAAACGTTCCCCAAGGGCATGTAAAAGTAGTCTTTTCTTGATCCTCAGGAGCAATCTTGATTTGATTGTACCCACTGAAGCCATCTAAGAATGAGAAGATCAATGAATGGAAGAGGAAAGTAATCTTTCTTTGTTGCCAAGTTGAGCTCTCTGTAATCTACACATACCCTCCATTTTCCTCCTTTCTTAGGAACAATAACCAATGGGGAAACCCATTGACTATCCGAGATTGGGTAGATAAAGCCAGCTGTTAACATTTTCTGCAATTCTTTAACAATTTCTCTTAAAGTTGGATTGATTCTTCTTTGAGGCTACCTGATAGGTCTAAACTCACTATTAATGTATATGCAATGTGTACAAAGTTTTGGGTCTAAACCCTTCATGTCACCATATTTCCAAGAAAAAGTTGACTTATGACTGGTAAACATTTTGACCATAGATTCTTGTTGCTCACTAGTGAGGTTTTTATTGATGCTCAAGGTTTTTCCTGTGGCTACCTCAACTTGGGAGGTTAAATCCACCATAGATACTTCAGGTAGAAATGACATTTCTACCTCATGGGGTAGCAAGGTATGTAAGTAGTCAGTTGTTGTAGGGTAATGAGCTGATGTAAGCGAAGGAAGAATGGTTTGCAAGGAACATGGATTTTTTTCACAATGAAAGTATTTAGTACCATGATTATTCAGCAAGATAATGGACAGTATACCTTCTTCTTCTTGTTGTGCAATGAAAGACTCTCTGGTAATCATCATTAAATTGGCCATGGAGTTCACTTCCTCCTCTTCTCCTAAATCTGGCCAAACAACCTCTCCAGACTCAAGTTGGGGTAGGGCTAGAGAATAGAGGGTAAGCTTCTTTGTGCTATACCCATCAGATATTGTCATGTTACCCGACCTACAACCAATGTAAGCATCAGCAGTAGCCAACCAAGGCCTTCCTAGTATGATAGGGTATCCCCCCAATGATTCCTTTGGAGATAAGACCATAAATTCAGCAGGGTACTCCCAGGAATCCAAGGTGACTACCATGTCTTCAACTACCCCATCGGGTTTAACAATTGAGCTATCAACAAGCTATAATATTGTAGGTGTAGCCCTTAGGTCTGAAATACTAAGTTTTACAACTAGGTCCTTTGTCATGACATTGATAGTTGCACCAAGATCTACTAAAGCATTCTTAATTTTCAACCCATTAATATTGATCTCCACAATAGGGCTTCCTGGATCTAAATATTTTGGGATGCTAAGCTTCCCTAACATTAAGTCAGAGAGTTGGCCTATGACATGGATAATTTGAGGGTCTTTCTTTTTCCCCCCCAGTTTCTTCAAACATGCCTCCTTGATGGCCTTGCTATAGATAGGTACTTCTTTGATTGCTTGGAACAAGGGAATTTTCACACATATATGCTTTAGCTGATCAATGATGTCAAAGGTAGGTTCCTCTTGTTTTTTTACATTTTCACCTTCCAACCTTTGTGGAAAAGAAGGGGACACTATCAGATGCCTTAGGTAATGATGGAATCTAAACTGGCTCATTTGGTTGGGCTTGGTCAGTGGTATCTTCTTCTTGGTCAGTCTCCTCAGATGGTAATTCTAAGATTATGGGAGGAGATGGTGTGGGCAGCATAGTTCCTAAATGTAAATTGATATTATTTAGGTTAAGAGCATAGACAGGCTGATGATTAGGATCAAAAAAATAGATTTGCTATTGCTTCTGTAATTGCTGGTTATGTGGATTGGGTGCAGCCTGAGCAGGTAGTTGGGTTGGTTTTGGATTCTAACCTTGATTAGCTACAGGAGGTGGCATAATGGATTGCTGCTGTGGTTGTTGCAGGAGGTTAGACTGCTACCAATTCCCTTGCGGAGGTTGCCACTGATTTTGCTGTGGTAATTTCCAATTCCCTTGTGAGGATTTCCAACAGTTTTGCAAGGCATTTGGCCAAGGGTTATTCCACTGAGGTTGGGAGTATGGCCCATAGTTTGGATGGTACTGGTTTTTCCATTGACTATTATATGAACCAAAATTTTGCAAAGGGTCCTGAGGCATACCTTGTCTTGGGGCCCATGGCCTGCGCTAAGCAACAAAGAACACTTCCTCCTCTCCTTCAATGGTTTTGAACTCAGTAGGGAGATGTTGTACCTCCAAATTGGCCACTGCTTTGCATTGGCAGTCTTTCTTTCTTTGTTGGCAATGGGGGCAATATTCAGCTAACATTGCTTCAACTTCCTTTTTCTTCCTTCTAGCTTGCATAATATCTAGTTAAGTAGCTACATCATTGATGATATCTTGCTTGAAGTCAGACAAGAGATTGGTAATCTCCCCTTAAGATACTCTAGAGCCACTTCCTTTTATAGAAGAGGGTCTAAACCCCCTTGCCTTCTTTACAGCTGCTCTGGAGTAATTGAGATAGATTTTCTTGATATCATCCCAATCTCTTTGGGTGATATCACCTCCTACCTTGAGGTCAAGGGCCTCCATGCAAGTATCATTGACTCCCCTTATGAAGAGAAGTTTTTGAGATTCCTCATTCAGCTCATGATGAGTATTCTTCTACACACTAAACAAGAATCTCGACACATAATCCTCCAAGGTTTCATCCTCCTTTTGTGACATTTTGAAGATGTCATCTCCTCTCAGATCATTTCCTCTACAATACTCTTTATATTTACTCAAGAACAGAGTCTTCATTTCATCCCAAGTGTTAGCTACATTGCTTCCCAATCCCATGAACCATCTCAAGGATGCCTCCTTTAGAGTAGAGGGAAACAATTTCAGCTTGTGTGCTGAGGTTGTATAGTCATAGCTTCTACAAAGGATGTCAAATTCAAACAAGAAGGTATGAGGGTCCTCAGTAATAAGTCCATAGAACTTTGGCAGTAAGGAGTTAGGGATGTTCTTGAGGTTATTATTGTAATGTAGGTTAGGGATTGGAAATGGAAAAATAGGATTTTCCATTCTTGGTTGTATTCTTGGATTAGCTCCTGGTTGATAAACTACAAGAGCAAGTGGATTATTTGATTCTATTCCTTCGGATAGGTTAAAACTTAGTTCAAAGGAAGAAGATGAAGTAACTAAGTCTTGGCCAACATCCAAATATGAGTCATCTTGGAATAGGTTTGGTTCAATCTCTTCAATATCTATGCTCCCAGGAAGGAATCTTCCAAATTGGTCTCTTCTTCTATGCATACAGCAAAAGTAAACTAACTATGGAGATGCTGGAATGCAGAATTCTAAACTAAAAATACTAAGAATGAAATCTTAAACTCTTTACTAGCATGCCTGTAATAGGTTCTTAGTTTGACACCATCCCCAACAACGGCGCCAAAAATGTAGTGTTCTTTAATCAGCTCAATAACTAGGAACATGAATTCCTCTACTCAGGGATTGAACATCACAACTGGCAGTCATGACCTACTAAAGAACCTCATTTAATTATCAACCCAGGGACGTAAACTTAAAATGGGATAGCACAAGATATGCACTAATCACCCTTCTAGACATACCAATTCCTAAGATGCCTTATATTGGAATTTAAGTAGTGGAAACAACTTTACTATTTAACTTTGCTTGGAAATGAAAAAAAACTCGATAGATAACCTATTATGCTCCTAGTGGCTGTAGGAACAGTTGACAGCTCTGTGTTTCTGCCAGCTGCAGGAACAGTCACATTAACTTCTATGAAGGGAAATGCAGCCATTCTAACTTGCAGAATAAAAGTATGGACAGTTCCCTAAGTGGGCCCCCTTAGGTAGTGCCAAAAGCAAACAACAGATTAGGTGAAAAACTTCATAAGCTTTATTGATTCAATGCAAACAAGTATATGGCACAATCTCTTGGCTAAATTTCTAAAACTGAAAGTGTGTTACAATAGCGATTTTTTTCAGCCCCTTCTCTGAAGGAGAATGGGCTATTTATTGAAAATTGATCCTAACTACTAACCAACCTTCCCTTATAAAATGGGAGGCATTTATTACATTTAACTAACTTAAGTAAAGAGGTGAATGACAATGTAAGAACTAAGTCAAATTGGTTTAGCAGTCTTAAAGTGCCATCATCCTGGATTCATGCACCACCAAGACGCCTGGCCTAGATTTCTGGAACACTCTCCCTGCCTAGCGGATGAGTTGAAACTGTCTCCTCATCTTTTGCTGTTGAACCAGTCTTTATGGATTTGGTCTTCAATTCTTCAAGTGGAAATTGCATTCCCTTCCTTCAATCATGGTACCTACAAAATATCTCACCATCTTTTCCTGAGGAAGAAGGTTAGCTCAACACGTTCATCCTTTAAGACAATCCATTACTTTATTCATTCATTCATTAAGTATTAAACTAAGGCAAACATTGTTTCAGATATGGCTGCAGGAAGTTTTGGTAGTGGAGGCTGCAGGATGGTTTATGATCACAAAAATCCATAAATTATTTATCAGACTAATAAAACATTAAAGGTATTAACCATGGGACTTCTTGTCACAATATACTCATCATATTTAAGTCATAAAATGGTCTATATCTATCCCATAAACAGACTGAATGTTAACCTTTTTTTCCATGAAGGATAAAATTCTAATTCTTTTGAATTTAGGTTGGTAACTCCAATGTCTAGTGCTTACACTTGGTTAGATAGCTTTTTATTGAATATTTTTTTTAATCATGTTTCGAAGTCAAACCAATTACAATTCTGACATAGTGTGACCGTATAACACATAACTTCTTTTGTATGTATCATTTTTTTTTGGTTGGATCAAGGACTTCAATATCTATTGTGCGCTCATATTTTTCAATTTTTTTTTGATAATCTGCTATTTTTCCATATGTGCAGAACAAAGAGCTTGATTTTTAGTGAAAAACCTATGTTTAATAAAACTAAAAAAACAAATACATAATAAAACAAAAACATATTAAAATTATATTCGTTGGATAGCTCATTTCTAGGACTACCTAATTCTAGTTGGGTTTGTGAAGTATCCACCACTTTCATCTTCAAACCAAGCTCTGAATTGCAATTTTTTATTTTTTTTGTGAATAAGGTCAAAATTTAGGAAAAGGGGGGGTCAAGCAAACCAGGGTTCATTTGAACCCACTTCCATATAGGGGTTTGCATTTATTTTTTTGTCGATTGGTCTGTACATGCATTAAATGGGTTCACTCGAACTCAAGCTTTTGGTTCATTCGAACCCAAAAAATGGAAAATTTTGGCATGGGCTCATTTTTTACATGTTTTCCTTCCTCAATTGAATTGTAAATGACTTTTGTGGGTTTACCCAAAGAAGATACAAGAATAAGACAAATGGATTGACCATTCATTTTGAGATTGATTCAGAAATCTAACAAATCCATGAGTCATCAAGACTTTATTAGATTATGATGATGAGATGGATGAGTTTTCTCATTTTTTTGGATTGGGACTCTCTGTCATTCCTTATTTTTTATATAACACATAGACACGATGCATCATGGTATTGATAACTAGGATGTCATTGTATCTAGTGCAGTGGACTTTGACTCTACAAACATATAGGATAGTTCTTGTTCACACCTTAACATATAGAAACCCCGTTGGCATGTAGTGTAGAAGTTTAGAATATTTCAAATGAAAGAATACATAATAGTCAACAATATACTCCAAACAACCGCCCTACACACAACTAAATGTATATGCAAAAATTATTTTAGAAGAATACTCCATAAGCACAAAACATGAAAGATAATGATGACTACCCCATTCCTCTCTAAATTGTTTAGACATTATTGAGAGGTCCTCAGAATGGGTCAATAAGATAAATCATAAGAAAATGTAAAAAAAAATAGTCAATGTTATCTATATCTTTTTCCAAAGTAACATAGCTAAGGTAATTCCTGATGTTGAAGCCCATTGTAGGAAGGATGCATCCTAGGACATGTTTATTAGATGTTTTGACTAAGACTAAGTGTTTGATAGGTCGTTGATACAAATGTCACTAACTCATTTACCTATGATCTAGAATTAGGATTTTGACATTTAGGTTCACACTTCATGACTTGTGACACTTGTTTTTCTACATGTTTTACCAAATATTGAAAGTGACAATTGATTTATTATGGATGAAGGTTTCTTATGGGTGAAAGTGAAATGAGATGGATTGTTTTGGGATTTTCTAGAATATTTCAATACTTTTGGTGTTTTGAAAATGTTTTGAGGCTATTTTTTGGTCCTTTTGAATGTGTATGTGAATGTTTTGGTTTTCAATTATCTGAGGTTGTTTAATATTTTCGAAGGTTTCCAATGTTTTGGGTTTTCAATATTTTCAATGTTTTTGTGTTTTATGAGTTTTCAAATGTTTTGGGGTATTTTTGAGTTTTGACCAAGAACCTAACCTAAAAGATTATCCTAGGGGCCTCGGGGGCTTACCAAATATGAGCCTTTCCTACATTATACATGCAAAGATCACATAGTTCAAATAATTTTGACCTTTTATTGATGAGATATGGACACTTGATGGATTCTTAACCTAAAGTATCTTGGGGGTACATCAATGATGGCCTTGCCTACGTTCAAGCTCAGAGACAATGTAGTTTGAATTGGTTTGTTTTTTATTTTTGTTTTTGTTTTTTTAACCTTTTTAGGGATTTTGATGTGTTTTGGATTTTTTAGATTTTGACTTTACAATCTTTGAATGTTTTTGGATTTTAGCTATACAAGATTTTGATTGAGTTTTATGAATGTTTTTAGGATTTTTGATGAGATTCCAAAATAACCTTAAGATATATACAAGAACCCAATCTGATGCATAACGAATTTCCCCCATCATGATGCAATAGACTACCTTGATATGGGTAGGACAACCTGACCTTAGGGATGTGCTAGGTAGTACTACTTGGAGAATATGTTACTTTACAATATCAAGCTATGATACAAACACAGATGGGTGATGGAATAAATACGATGAGTGATGTGATGGATGAATGCGATGTAGATCATGATAAGCTAAAGAGCCAAAGATAGATGGAGGTGCTTATTTATGCAAGACACCTATTTTCCAGGTTTTCACCAAGGTACTTCCCCAAAGCGCCATTGAAGCGGTTTTCACTAGAAGATGATTTTTTTCTTTACTTTTTTCAATCATTTTTCTTATTTTTTTATGGTTTTGTCATTTTTTTATTTTTATTTTTATTTTTGATATTTACACCCTTCAATCCTAGGCATAAAACTTTTTGAGATGTAGACTATTGATTGGATTCTATAAGGGTTCTCCTTTAGGCGTTGACAATTGGTATGCTCTTTATCCATAGCTTGCTATGACAACAAATGGGCCCAACCAATTAGGCTCGAACTTTCCTTTACTATCATGATTTGGAACATTCTTCTAATTGTTCTTGAAGTCAAGATCGCCCACCTAGAAAGATCAAATCTTGATGTTCTTGTTGTGGCTTCATTTTAGTCATTTTTTTATATTCTTGAAAATGATTTAGGGCATCAAGATGATGCTCATCCAATAATTCTAATTCACTCAACTAAGATACTCTATATTCTTCATCAGTGACCAGATTTTATAGTGACACTCATAGTGAGGGAAGCTTAATCTGATTAGGTGGGATGGCCTTTGATCCATAGACTAAGGAGAAAGGGGTTGCACCTATAGGTGTACATATATTGGTTCTATAAGCCCCCATCTTCTAGAGGATTTTTAGAATGGTCTTTTTTATAGAATTTGCTTGACCATTGCCTTGGGGGTAATAGGGAATGGAGAATCAATGTTGGATGTTAAATCATTGGCATAGATCTCTTACATCTTGATTCTTGAAGAGTGTTTTGTTATCTGAGATAAGGGCTTGTAGAACACCATAGTGGCAAATAAGGTAATTCAGGTTAAACTTGGAGATTTGCTTCCCTATTATATAAGTCATAGGAATGGCTTCCACCCACTTAGTAAAGTATTCAGTGGCTGTGATGATGAATTTGTAGCCATTAGATGAGGGGGTAATATTTCTAATGAGCTCAAGCCCCTCCTACGAGAAAGGCCAAGATGTGACCATTTTTTGTAAATCTGGAGATGGAGCATGGATAAGGTGTCCATGCTACTGACACTGGACACATTTCTACACATACTGATGAGCCTCTATTTCCATGGTCGACTAGTAATACCCCATCCTCAATAGTTTCTTGGATAAGGTCATACCACTAGAATGGGAACCACATATGCCTTCGTGTATGGGTATGTGTAGGATCATGATGGACCAAAAAGTGGCTATATGTAAGTGATATGATGGCCAATGTGGCTGACGACTTTTTTTTACCCAAAATTGATGAAATGAAAAGGGTTTTTAAATGAGATTCTCAACTTTTCACCAATATAAATTATGCTTTACTTTGAATTTAATAAATAATTATTATTCATTTTCTATTTCAATTATGACTAAAGTCCTAATTGATAGGCTAATTGAAAAACATCTATATCTTTCAAATGGTATCACATTTTTTGAATCTGAAACATGTGTCAAATTCTATGCTTCACATAATATAGGATTAAAAAAAAAGAATTGAATTTCATGAATTTTTGACCAAGTTAAGGTGGTCAGACTTACGAGTTTTTATATTTTTTAAAAGTTGTAATAAAAATATATTAATTAACTATTTACTTGGAAAAAAATTACAAAAAAATATGGATCACATAGCGACATGAGTCCTTTTCTTAGATATCAAATCTTATTAAAAAAATTATCATTTTATTGTGGGTAGGGTGGTCAGACAAAAACCCACTTCTTATTTTTTCGCTGAAATTTAAGTACTACTACATTGAAATTTCAATTTTTTACCAAATAGATTTATACTTTTTAAAATAAAGCTAGTAGTTTAGAAACTACATTCAATTTGCTATAGATTATATTCTTACATATTTTTAAATAATATAGATAACTTATTCAAATTTTTACATCAAGTTTCCTAACTCTTATTTTTTGAATTTTCATCTTCACTTGAGGGCCTATTTTTTCTATGATGATTTTGTACATAACCATACTTATGTTATGGTGGTTAAAGCTTCCTCCTAGTTGAGACACCATAGAAATATACCCTCAATAATTATATGGTATAAGGTATTACCTAAGATGATGAATTGAGATGCCTTTTTAATGAAGGTTTTCCTTAGGTTAGAGGTGATATTAGATGGGAGGGTACGTCTACTAAGATAGGTGGATATATCGTGATACCATGGGGAACTAGGACCAACTATTACACACACCAATTCACATTCAGGAATTTTGAAAGTCGGTATGAGAAGCTATTCTACCAAGAATTCACATTGAAGGACATTGTGTGGAATGTCTAACAAATACCCAATTGTCACCATGGCATCTATTGTTTGATTGTTTACATGAGGTATCTTCTCAAAGGTTATATCGATGAAGAAATCCTTTAGAGTCCCTACCATCTTCTCATAAGGAGTGAGTTTATCATCCTTGGTTTGGTAGTCATCATTGACTTGATTAACAATCAATTGTGATTCCCCATATAATTTTAACTCTTGTATCTACCATTGGACTATTATTCTTATACCTATTATAAGGGCTTCATACTTAGCGATATTGTTCGTACATGGAAATGAAAATTAGTATGATTTTGGAATAGAATCACCTTGAGGGGTGATAAAGAGAATGCCTACTCCTGATCTATGTTGGGTATATGATCCATCGAAGTACATTTTCCATTCACCTATTGCATTGAGGAGAAATATTGATTCATTAGGGAATTGAGATATCAAAGGATTCTCTGAATAAATGGGTTCTTCTACTAGTTGGTCTGTAATTACTTTTCCTTTAATAGACTTGTGCTCCACATACTCTATGTCAAACTTTGTCAAGATCATTACCCATTTGGCCATTCGCCCAATGAGAGTTTCTTTAGATAACAAATATTTCAATGGGTCAATCTTAGCAATAAGGTTGATTTGGTGTGAAAGTATGTAATGCCTAAATTTTTGTGAATCATAGACCACTGCTAGGAATGCTTTCTCAATAGATAAGTAATTCATTTCATATCCAACCAAGGTCTTGCTGATGTAATAGATGGCTCTTTATTTTCCCATTTCATCATGTTGGGCTAGAGGAGCACCTAGTGCTGCTAATGTAGCTGAAATGTATAGGATCAATGGCTTGTTTGGTATCAATGACATGCGAACTAGAGGTGATAATAGGTAGTCTTTGATTTGATGAAAGGCTTTATCACATTTCTCAACTTATATGTTATACCTTTATGGAGAAGATGCGAGAAAGGGTGGATTTTGTCCAATAGCTACACTATGAATCTCCTAGAATAGATTGTATCCTTCCTTGTAATCCTCTCATTGATTTCAATGTTTGTGATGGCTCCATGTCTAATATAATTTTCACTTTTTCTAGATCTATCTCTATCCCTCTTTGTGACACGATGTAGCCAAGAAGCTTACCTAATATAACCCCAAAGACACACTTTTTTGGATTCATTCATAGCTTATACACTTCAAGCTTGTGAAGTTAGGTCCCAATACCTCTATGTGCTCCTTCCTTTTTTTCAATTTGGCCAAAATACAATCCACATAATCTTTGAATATTTTATGGATCATATCATGAAAGATTAGGGTCATTTCCCTTTGATAGGTTGCTCCAACATTCTTTAGTCCAAATGGAATCATGTTCCAACAATATGTTCCCCATGGACAAGTGAATGTAGTTTTATGTTCATCCTCCTTGGTGATCATGATTTGGTTATAGCCTAAAAATCCATCCATGAGTGATAAAATTTCATGTCCTTTTGTCAAATCAACAATGATGTCAATGTTGGGAAGAGGGAAATCATCCTTTGGACATGCTTTATTCAAGTCCCTAAAATCTATGCATATTTTGATGCCCCTAATGGGTTTGGAAAATAGTACTAGGTTTGAAACCCACTTAGGATAGTCAATATTGATTCAGATAAATCTGACATCAAGGAGCTTTTGTAACTCTAGTTTAACAAGGAGTGCTATCCATGGGCACATCTTTTTCATTTTCTATTTCACTATTTTGGCTTTAGGATAGACTACTAAGTGATGTACAACCACTTTAGGATTGAGACCCGACATATTCATGTATGACCATGTGAATTTTTCTCTCCTCTCTTTCAAGAATGCTGCTAAGTTTTTGTGTTCTTCATCTAATAATGAATTGGCATAAAAGGTTATCTTTGGTGCCTCTTTTGTGCCTACATTCACTAGAGTAGCTTTTTTTGCCAGCACTACTAATTTTTT
>VDFB02179040.1:0-14560 GCA_007258455.2 Sequoia sempervirens
ATTGGTCCATTTTTGTTCAATATAAGTTGTATTTTAAATCATTATGTGTTGTTTTTATAACAAAAAATAGATTTTTTGTGTTCAACTATTAGTCCATATGTGTTGTTTTTATAAAATAGAACACTCTTTCAAGTTTAACCAACACTCTTTCAACATCCAGTTTGCTTTTAATCATCAACATTAAGATAGAACTTCTGACACCATTAAGAGAGATAAATGTTCCGACCAAATTTGTATTACATCGACTACAATAGTGGTGTACCATGTGAAAACTCTAGGTGTTAATAATAGTAATATCTAGCCCCTTTTATAGATTATGCCATTCACCTGACAATATTTTTAGATTATGACATTCTCAATGGAAATTAGGCAATCTATTGATAGACGTAATCAAGGATAGTTATAAGCATGATATAATGATTTTACTCCAAATGAGAACAATGGCATGGTTACATTAGTTCACATCATCATTTGTGACATGCTCATCTAGGACTACATCGAAAACAAATTCATGCTTTTCTACATATGCTGTCAAGTCCATCTAAAGGAAAAAAAATGTTTTAGTCATAATACAACATTGTGGTCTCTAAGCTCAATGCTACTATAATTGCTTTCAAAATCTAGGGAAAACTAAGTTGCTCAAATTCACTATGTTATCCAATAGATATAAAATTTTGAAACAATTTAAGGATGATCATGCTTGAGTTGTCAAAAGATAATATTTTGATAAGATTACAATATTACATGATGTTATAGATTAAGAAACGTAATTGTACTTGTTGTGTAGCCAAAATTTTTTGAGGATGAGGTAGTTTATTTTTTATAGTTTAGAATGAACATGTGTGGATGAAAGGAATTGAGAGGAATAGAAAGAGTTTGTTGAGGTAAACATAGTTACAAACAATCTGCACAGTTTGTCAGGTTTTCCTAATTGATAAGTAGGTATCTACTTGAATATTAACTTATAAGGTTGAAAGGAATTGAGATGAATATGCATAGCTAGTTATGCTTTCCTACTTAACAAGTAGAGGAAAAAAAAAAAAAAATATATAAAACAAATATTTCTTAAAAATCTATATTTGACTCAAATATTAAAATGCATATATTTAATTTTTATGTTCTTTGAAAATTAAAATTTGTTTTGAAGATAGTTTTTTTTCTAAAATAATTTTATGTGGCTCAAACCAATATTCTTATGAAAAGATCTTGAAGGAAATTATGTTTTTCTTATAAAAAAAATAATCTAATAATTAAAATATTTTTTCTTTATATTATTTCCTCTAAATTATTTTACTCAATCAATTTATTTACAATTTTTAAAATCATATACGTTTCATTACTTCAATAAATTAAAGTTTAATATTTTATGATAATATTTTTATTCAAATATTAATATAAAAAAGGGAATCATGTCAATTTTAATTTATATAGTTAGAAATATATATATTACTAATTAATACATATATAAATATAATAATTATATATATATATATATATATATATATATTTATTTTAATTCAATATAAATATTTAAAATATATATTTACAGCGTGCATAAATCCATGGAGAGGCCAATGGCCTTGTTACTTTAAAAAAATTAATAAAATTTTAATTTTATTATTAATTAATATTTATTTATTTTAAAAAAATTATAATATAATATAAAATATATATTTGTCTTTACAAATATTTAAATTTATTATATATTTATATATATATTAAAATATTTAATATGAACATTTAAATTGGATATGAAAATTTAAACTTGGCTAAAACTAAACATTTTTTTTAATTTAAATGAGAAGAAAAAATCTTTAAATTTAGACTATTTATTTAATTAATATAATAAATTTATTTATTTCCTTATTAATTATTAATTAGTTAACATGTTTTATTTCACAAACTAATATATAGTAATTAATATAAGTTGTAAATAGAAGGTGAATTATTTCTAAAAAAAATATGATAGAATTTGTGATTGATTTAAATGATTAATTTATTAATATTAATTTCAATTTGATTTAAAAGTAATTATTTTAAAAATAATAAATATTTTATAAAAGTAATTAGTATTTATTCTAAATAATTATTGTAGTCTTAATTCATTTATTTTGTAAAACGTATCTTAGTAATTAGAGTTAGTTCAAATTTCAAAGCAATTGAAAATTTGTTAGTTTAAATATATGTTTAATAAGTGTTGTTTTAGAATTAATTTATGAGAAAGAGAGGTGATTAGTATTAATTTATTTAAATTATAATATAAAAATAATTTACAAGGTATTCATTTATTTTTAAATAATAATTAATTAATTTATATTAAAAAGTAAATTTTTTGAGTAATTGGTATTAATATTTTGAAAGAATTGGCTCAATTAAATTTATGCTACAAATCAATTTAATAAAGGTAATTAAAATAGTTGAATTTTTGATGTTATATTGATTAATTAGTTAGCATTTGTTATTCAAATTTTAAGAGTACATTAATTATTATTATTATTTTAACATGCAAAGGGAAAATAGTAAATAAATGTGCATTGCCAATGTGAGGGGTAATTAGTAAGTAATTTAATGAAAAGTAATTTATTTTAATAGTGTATTTAATACAAAAGTAATTTATCGTTATAGTGTAATTTAATTTTTCAAAATAGCTAGTATGGTTTACCTCATTGAATTATTGGAAATAAACAACCTAAGTTTAATAAAACTCCTAAAAATTAGTTAAGATTTGAAATGGAAGTAATGGAAGCACATTAATCGCTTATATCGGGTGAAATTTGTCTTCCAATTAGATTGAAGAGAATTGAATTTTGAAATATAGAAAAAATGCTTCAGCTCTCATTGGTTAAAAAGAGAATTATTAATAACTAGTTAAGATTTGGTGGTGCCTATAGTTCCCTCGCAGGAACTAATAAAAAGATTCAAAATAATGAAATAGATTAATTACAAGTGAAAAAAATAAAAGAAGTTTATGCTTCACGAAAAATCCGCCCTTATCACTCAAAGTTTGTAGCTTGATAAAATTGAGAAAAATTAATTTTTAAAATTTGAAAATTTAAAATCTTGCATATTTACTTTAATATATGCACAAATGTTGGTCCAAGCGAGAAAAAAAGTTGAGTTCTCATTTGTTAAAATCAAAGTTATTAATAACTTGTTAAGGAAAAGGGGTTGCCTATAGTTCCCTTGGCAGGAACTAAAAAATAAATGTGTTTTCAATGTTTATTTGTTAGTTTAAAAGATGTGCCAATAATGTTGCAATTACTAATGATTATTTTTTTTTTTATGGTTAAAATAGATTGGTAAGTAAATTTATCAATAATAAGTAAATTTATAATTGATTTTTTCTTGATAAGTAAATCAATATTTCATAAATTTATCTATAATTCTTATTTAATTTATCTTAATTATATTAAATTATATTTTATTAAATTGTTAAAAAATTTAAGTTGCTTATAAATAATTTTATGTGTTTTTTATAATTAACTTGATATTGTGTATAAAGGTTTAAGTTATGGTGTTAAGTGATATTGTGAAATTATTCTATATTTAATTTAATGTTATGAATGCTATATAATAAAGAAAAATATTTCTAATATATTTTAATGCATCTTTTATATTTTATAAACAAATATCTAAAATAAAAAATCTGATTGTAAAAAAAAATACAACAATGAGTGAACATACATTTAGAGTTAAAAGTGAAATTATAAAACAAATTGTAGATTTATTTTATTTTTCTTTTATAAATATAATTTTTAGTTCCTGCCACTATAGGCACCACCAGAATTTAAGAATTTAACTAGTTATTAATAACTCTCACTTTAACCATATAACAAAATATATTTCAAAAATCAATTCTCTTGAATCTAATTGGTACACAATTTTCACCCGATATAAGCGATTTTGGCTTAACGATTATTATGGAATGGTGGGTAATCATGCATATTAACAAGTCATGCTTAATATTTATCACAAATTGCAGTCGCATGAAGCATAATCCCTACATTGTAACAAATCATACTTCATATTAATTTAAAATATTTTAAATTAAAATAGTTAAATTATATTGATATTAATATTTTTTTAATTTTTAAGAAGATTATGGTTAATCAACAAATTTATATTTAAATTTTAGTCTTTTTTTAATAACTTCCTTAATTTTTAGATGTTATGGCTAATCTTATCATTCAACCTATTCATTAAATTTATACTTATATTTTATATTTTGAAATATTTATTTTAGCACTTAGATTTTTTACATTCTTTTAGATTACTTCATTATAAATTGACTATTCTTTTCATTGTTTTAATTAAAAAGAGTTAAATTTTTAATAAATATTTTTTTTAAATAATAATTTCTACATTCTTAATACATAAAAATGTGCTAATATAATAATTAGGTTTTTCAATTTTACCAAGTAAAGGTATATATTTTTAGTTTCTATAAGATGCAGTTTGACTGAATGACTTTCCAATTTTACAAAGTAAGACTTTTTATCTCTTTTTTCATTATTTTAGGTTAGTGGTATATAGTGGTAATTATTTTTATTCTTTTAATTATATTTTGATTATTTTAAATTAATTAGAATTTGAGCTATTATACTATACTATAATATTTATTTATTTTATTATGAATTTTAATAGTCACTATTTAATAAGTGAAAAAAATGTGTTGCTATAAGTAGGATGTTTTCCAATTTTTTAAGTGTGAATAATTCATGTGATCTTTACCTTTCTTTTAATATAAACAAACTCATCATTATAATAATTAAGTTTTCCAATTTTACAAAGTAAGACTTTTTATTTATTTATTTATTTTTTGCATAGCATTTGACTACTGATATAATTTAATTTTTAAATGGTTTTGCTTAGGAAAAAGCATAGACACTCCCAACCTACCAAAAACAACTTAAACAACTAAAAGGAGAAACACAAGCATAAACAAAGAGAGTGAAAGACAAGCAGCAAATTTCAACACAACAGCTAATGTAAGAAAAATAAACCACAACAAAATTGTTAGCCTTACCATCCAACCTATAATTTATAAATTTCTAGCCCCCAAAAAAATTGTTGCTATAGATAGTATATATTTTTATTTGTTAAATATTTTTATCTCTTAGTTTTCGTTTTCCCTACATACTATTTGACTAGCAATATAAATGTTTTAACTTAGTGTACACACTTCCATTGAACATATTTTATTAAAATTTCATGTTGGTTTCATTCTATTTCATTTCCAAAGCAATTGTTTAAGACATCCACACTATAATAACTAAGTTTAAAATCTCCAACTCTTTAATTTTTATTATCTTATATTTTAATTATTAATATAAATAATTTTAATTTTAATAATTTTCTTCTGAACTAATCTTTATTATGATTTTAATTTATTCAATCTTTTTACTTACCTTTTGATTAATCAAAATAAAAAAATATTATCTCTCCTATGCATCAATGAATTATGGTTAATGTAAGCATGCAAGATCAAAATAATAAAAATAGGGAAAATAGAAACTAAGTCTAAACTCTAAAAAACAAATTACCACATTTTAATTAGATTTTTATATTTTAAAATAAATTAAAATTTATGTTATATATTTTAATATTTATGTTTTTATTTGAAATTTAAATAGTCACTTCATGAAAAAATAGTGCTATAAGTAGCATATTGTTTTATTTTTATAATTTTGAATAACATAATTTTCTTAATTTTTGGTTCCTATGTTACCAATATAAACTTTCATTTAACTTACCATTCATTTTTATATTTTCCATTCTATTAAATTCAAATATATGAAATAATTCAATAACAAATCAAATAAATAATATATTTTAATATATTATAATATTAATTTAACATATTATAATATATACACTTCTATATATGTAACAGGCATAATATCTAATATATACCTAACATCAATATAATTGTTATAATATATATACAATATATATGTAACATATATACCATCTAAAATATAATTTAATATATTACAACTAAAGTTATAACAACAAATACAATCCTTAACTTAATCATTTGTTCTTCTTACACAAGAGTCCCACCTCATCAATAATTTTATTTCTAACTTCTTAAAACATAACTATTTAATAACTTTTTGGCAAGAACTTCGCTGCCCTGCAGCTGTTGTTTTATTTGTCATCTGCCTAGTAATGCCTACTTCTCCTTTTAATGAACGTTTTATTTTGCAAGGGTTGATTTAGTGCTGCCATTGATCTATTTCCTGTAAATATCAACGATGCCCACCATCCCGTGATCAAGAATTCAAGAATCGCAAAATCACAGGTGGGCACCACGTGTCCTATCCGAGGAGCTCAAGGGTTGATTTAGTGTTGCCGTTGATCTATTTCCTGCAGATATCAACGGTGCCCGCCATCCCGTGATCGAGAATTCAAGGATTGCAAAATCACGGGTGGGCGCCACGTGTCCTATCTAGGGGAGCTCAAGGGTTGATTTAGTGTTGTTGTTGATCTATTTCTTGCAGATATCAACGGTGCCTGCCATCCTGTGATCGGGAATTCAAGGATCACAAAATCACGAGTGGGCGCCACGTGTCCTATTCAGGGGATCAAATTTGAGCTATCGCTGACCAACTACCATTTGATCTGAGCCGTTCCCCACCATCTCACGATGGTGCTTGGGTTGATTGCAAAATCACAGGTGGGTGCCACGTGTCTCATCCGATGAAGCCTAAAGAGTAAAGGAAACACTAGCCGGCTTTAAATGTATTAAGGAGCGGATTACTAAAGTGTTCTCGAGACGCACATATTCTAAATCCACGGATATGTTATAATCTCGCTGGAAAAGTTGCTCGAAGGTTAATGACATGGCTGGCGACTGTGTTAAAGGAACGAGATCAACGGCGCCCGCTATCCCACGATTAGCGATTATAGGGATCGCAATATCACGGGTGGGTGCCACGTGCCCTTCATAAAGGATGAAATTTGTGTGACCATTGATGAGCTGTCTCTTTAAGATTGACGGTGCCCGCCATCCCGCGATCAGGAATTTTGGGATCGTGATGTCGCAGGTGCCTGCCACGTGTCTCATGCAATGAAGCCTAAGGAGTGAAGAAAATGTTCGCCAGTTTTAAATGTATTACGGGGCGGATTACTAATGCGCTTGTAAGATGCACATGTTTTATTTCAAAGCAGATGTTATGATTTTAAGGGAAAAGCTACTCGACAGTTAAAAGAAAGGATGGAGACCATTTTTGAAGGAGCAGGCTTTATGGTAAAAAGATCAACGGTGCATGCCATCCCGCGATGATAAATCAAAGAATTGTGATATTGCGGGCAACCGCCACATGGCATTCCTTCGCGGCGTATGACATAGTGGGCCCCTTTATTGCCGTGTTGGCGATTATGTTAGCCTATTTTGAAGATGGCCGTCGATGATTTGATCAAACTGAAGGATCAATGACTCAAATTTAAATATGTATAAAATTATGGTTGGAGCCATTCATGCGGCCTGCGGGTGAGCTATAATGGCAGATAAGACATCCACTGGCAGAATTTGATCAACATAAAATCAATTTACTCGTCTCATTTGTATCACAAAGCATCCAAGTATTTCGTGAAAACAGTTTCAGAGCCAAAAGTGAAATTGCGAGTAGCTGCTACTAGAAATTGTAGTTTGTGCGAAAAAAGTTGTGAGTTAATTTCCTCTGTTTTCCAATCATTCTGCACCTAAATTTGGGAAAGCGAGGGGGTCTGCTATGCTTGTCACTAAGTTCATTAAAATATTTTGTTAGGGCTATTGTTTAATCATAAATTGTGAGGAATTGTGATATTTTTACTCTGTAATTTTCTATCTCTACTTAGTCATAGTGTAATGCCCCTTCGTGTCGGTTGGTTTGGACTTGTGTGTAAGTTTTTGTGTGTGCTTCATTGATTACTGTGTTATTTGATTATGTGGAAAATATAATATGTTAGTAATCATATTTAAATAATTAATTAAATCATAAGTGATTTGCAAAGTTATTTAAAATATGATTAGAAATTAAAATAATAATCAATTAAATCAAATCAAATGATTTAGAACCAATGATCAAATTAAACTAATTTGTTAAAAGTAAAAGTGATATTATTAGATAAATTGATTTAAATTATTGAAGTTAATAATAATTATGAACAAAATAATCTTGAAAAGATAATTATTATAATAAGAAATTTAAATGGATAAGGAAATAGGAAGCTGAAGTGTTTTAAAGCCAAAAATGAAACTTCACCTATAGAGCATTTGGAAGTCGAAGAGAGCTGGAGAATATGAAGAATAAATAAATAAAAGTTGTAGTTTGCAAAAATATTAATGGTGTTTTGAAGAAAATTTTGTAAATAGTTGTTTTTAATTATTTTAATATGCATGTGTTTATTTAAATTGATTGTGGAAATGATAAATAAATAAATAAATAAAAAGCTCAATCTTTTGTGGATTCGAATGGATTGGAATTTTATTTTTTTAAAAAGAAGTGACTTTTGGCATTCGCTAGAAAAAGAAATGGAAGAGACTTTGGTGTGAGATTTTATTTAGAGGATTTTGTATTGGAAGGGGGGTTGCACTCTCTTTGGAACAGATTTTGGAGAATTTGGCAGTCATCTTTCTGATATAGTATTGCGTTCTTTTATTCTTCTGAGAATTCATGTGAGGATTAAGATTTAAGTTTGAGGGAGGATCTTGGAGCTGCTGTTGGAAGGATTGGATCAGTAAGAAGGATAAAGCTTCAACAGTTATCTACAGGTGCAGGACGCCAGGTTCTCCTTCTTCTTTTAAATTATTTTCTTTATAGCATCAAATGAAATAGAAATTCCTTGCTGTGAATGAAATTTTCTCTTGAATTGAAATTTAATGCTTGTAGAAAATTCTCGAATCTTTAGAAATGCTTTGGACTGTTTTTCAATCAGGAAAGCTTTACTGGGGTGGGACTGTTATTGATTTAAAGTGAAATTTTATTTGGATTGAACAGTGTTACTGTAGTTTTGTGTTAAAAATAATAGTGAACCAGTAAAAGAATAAGCTCATGACTGTGAATTCGAGGTTGTGTAAATTTCCATTTGTAGATAAATTTTACAAATATATTCTGTGTTTAAATATTTATATTGAAACAGTAAATTGTACAATTGGAATTTATTTCTCTGTATTTGAAATATTTTTGTATGCAATATATATATGTATATATATATATCAGATATATATATATAAATGTATACACATATATATATAAATGTAAAGATAGCATCAAAAGAAAAATTTAATTAAGATTCAAGTTTCTGTTGTATTATATTTGTTTTGAAATTATTTGCATATATATATTTATTAAACTTATTTATTCAAATTCCACTGATTATTTAATTTTGTCAAAATAAAACATTCTGTTTCTTTTTTAAAAATAAAACAGAATCTGTTTAAAATGGAAATAATAATAAAATAGAAAGAAATCTGTTTTTTGTTATTGATTTATTAAATTACCAACTATAAGAAGATAAGTTAGTAGAAAAATCAATTTATGAATATATGGCAGCATTGATTTATTTAATTCTTGTTTTGAGTGAATATTTTGAAATAGAAAGGAATTCCTATTAATTTGTTAAATTGTGAAATTTGATAGGATAATATAGTAGAAGGGCAATTTATGAATATATATATATATATCAGCATTGATTGTCTAATTCTTATTTTTTTAAATGTGTATAGGGTGGAAATAGAATTTAATATAAAATTGAATAAGTTATTTTATTTATGAAGTTAAGTCTTGTAGATTTGTTGAATTCTTAGAAAAGATTTATTCTCTTTCTACTTTCCTTCAAAAGAATTAAAATAGATGTAGATATAGTGGTTTTCAAAAGGTTTTTATTGTGTAAATTTATTTAGATAGATTTAAGATTTTCTTAGGTGGTAAGTTCTAATATGTAGTTTAAGTATTTAGAGTATTGATATTATTGTCATTTTAAAGTATAAACAATTGATCTTAAGTGGTTTTCACAATTAATTTAAATATTGGAAGTGAGTGTTAAATTAGTATGATGAAAGGAAAATGGAAATAATGTTTTGGACATAAGTAGTTAGGAAATAATAATGAGTTAAATATCCAGCTATTAAGTAGTTTTCAATTCTGTTGATAAATGAAAGGGGAAATTTAAATGTATGGGCATGGTTAGAGATTGAGTAGGATATTCTCAAATTGGATAGTTTATTTGTGAAATGGGATTTTAAGCTTTGAAAATTGACTTCCTTTATATTCATTTAATGGTTGATTTGTAAGTTCTCTTTATGGTTAAATATTTTAGAATACTTGTGATGGTTATCTTGGATTGTTTTAGTTAATTGAGTAATTCCGTTGGGGAAGTTGTAAAGTTATTTAGTTCTGGTCGTTAATTGATTGGTTAATAAATTTTGTTCTCATTTGAATTTGTGGTTGTTGTTATGCAAGTGTTTTTGTGGGTTGTGAGTGGTTGAGTATTTAAGGTGTTCTTTAATTGGTCCCTTGGATGCCTGGTTGCATGCTTTTATCTCTATTATTGAAGGATTGTTTTTGGATGTTTCCGTATTGGTGTGAATGCCCTTGGAGATCAATTTTGATTCAAGGAATCCTTTGTCATTTAATTTGTGTTGCAATGTAACTGGGAACTTGTGTTTTGGTTTTTGAGTTGTGGATAGTTGATCTTCTTGAATTTTTGATTTATTTTGTATCTAAGTTGATTATGTAGTCTGATGGAGTTGTTGATCTTATTTTAATGTATTCACTCATTATATTTAAATTGAAAATGGTTCTTGTGGCCTTGCAATTATTGTTGTCATTGCTATGTTGTTGATTTTATGAAGGTGATTTGCATACCATCATAAGGGGATTCTTGTGAGGAGAAAATTGAGGTCTCCCATGGAATACCTAGTTGGTGGCTTTTGGTTTCATTAAGTGATTTCGTTGAATTAAAGGTTGATTTTCTTGTGCGTTTTCCTATTTGAGGTGACACCATTGTTGATTTGTGGATGGGTCTTGATGAATCTTCCCTTGTATGGCTTTTCTGAGCTACTATTATATTTGAGGAAATTTTATCCTTGTGTTGGAATTATTGGAGAAATACTCATGTTGCTTCATTTTACCCTTGTTTGTGGGTTTTCATTCTTTTGGCTTCAGAGGCTTGAGATGATTGATAATTGATGTTCTCTCTCTTTATGTGCCTTGATTTGGCAAGTGTTTTGGTTTCATGATTTTAAAAGGGTTGTACGAGAATTGTTGAGACTTAGATATTGTATTTATAGCGAGATGGGTAATGCCTCGCATGCTTTTATGATGTGATTCTTTGAATTATGATGGTACAACCCTTGGTTCTTTTTATGTTGTTGGGTCTCTAGGGAGAGTGGCTCCTCGTGGGGGCCGGTGCCCCGCGTAAGGGGAAGAGCACAGGAGAACCCACGAGTGAGTTGGTAATCAAGTGAAAACCTAATAATTAACTTAGGAGGGTTGGGTAGTAATATCATAATAAGATTTAAAAAAAATGGATGCCTCGTCTTCATTAGTGCTTCCGCAGACTAATGGAAGGCTGAGAAGGCCGTGGTTGGCAAGGTCGTAACCTCGTCCTCATGAGAGGTTATCGGCTCCGCATGAGCTACCCTATGGTGCCGGCGCCTCAAGTAGGAGGAAGGGCCAGGAGATCCATAGATGGGGGCCGGTGCCTCAGTTTGGAGGAAGGGCCAGGAGAACCCATGTAGGCTATGCGATGACACTCTTCCTTAGTTGCCCATTTGTTTTACTTTATTGTGTTCCTCTGGAAGTGGGTTATGGGAGTTGGTTTAGATTGTTGTTTGAATTGATTTAAATTGATTTATGATTATTGTTTTAATACATCTTTAGTATGTTTTGTGGTCTTGTATGATCTCATTTATATTTGATTTATGATCTTGTATCTTATGATACTGTGATATGATGTTATTGTGTTGTTTAATTGCAATTTGGAATTGTATTATGTTTATTAATTCAGTTGATTTGGAAGTGTTTCATGATCATCCTTTGGTTACTTGTTACTAGTCATTGCTTTGATTTATGTGATGAGATGTATGATCTTAAGTTATTTTAATGACTCTTGGTTGTTGTTGATTATGTCTTTGTAATCCTTGAGTTTTATGATACTTTTGTATGTTGTGGAGTCTTGTGGTTTCTGTGTTTGGATGTTCTTGGTTGAGGACTCTTCTTGTCAGCTCCTAGCACGGGGGGTGGGTCTTCAGACTCACATGGTCGGGTGGAATGTGCTAAGCACCCCATTGGGTCCCCAGTCGAGGATCAAGAGGTGCGGATTGGTGCGGTTGCAGCGACTCCAGAGTTGTATCTGTCTTGGAGCCAGTTTTCATCTATTTATTTGTATCATGTTATCTTGTGTATGATTTCCATTTATGTTTGGAAACACTTTTGTATCATTATACCTCTTGAGGATTGTACTGCAATGTAATGCTAACTCGGTGCAGTTATTGGCCATGGCAATTGTAATTCAATGTGTTAAGTTAATTACGCATATGTTGTATTTGTGTACTCAAATGGTTTCTTTTCAATGCTTTATCTTGTATGTGTTATATTTGTTAATATTTACTTTGTTAATGTTTATATCTTTGGTTCTTATTATTGTCATTGTGTGGATCTCAGTCTCGTAATGACTCCTCATGTACCCTAAGGGATGTATGTGCTAATGAATCTACTTAAATGAAATTCATGTTATGATTTAATGTGTATTACATGTATGTTATATTTACTTTTAAAAATTAAAAATTAAAAAAAATTGTGCTGTGTTTATTGTTTAATTATCCTTTGGGGTTCGCACGACGGGGCGTTACACATAGCCACTTCAAGTGTAACATTGTAGTGAGGCCCTAGTTTGTCTAAAATGGCACCAACCAAGCAGCACTCTGGCCACATTGAGTATTTGAAAAGAAACTTGTACAATGATTTTCTATATAAATTTCCATTATCAACAAATGAGAGAAGGAAAGGTTTGGTGTTCATGCGAGGGAAAATCCTAGGGGAGGGGTTGGTGTGTAATAATACCAACATTGCTGATGCTAGGGTTCCACTCACAGGCTTACAAATGTTTAGATTATGGTATAGACAGAGGAATTTGCCTCATCTTTTTTCAAATGGATGGAGGTACGACATGGGAAAGTTGGTTGTTCTAAATGTGTTCCCTAATGTGGACTTACTTAGAGTAGTGGCCATAAGATATGACCCTATCACACAGGTAATCAGAGATAATGATGGAGGAGTTCTATTAGAAATTAACAAAGATGTTATCCAACAGACTTTTGATTTGAGTGAGCCAAGTGATGACTTGGTTCCTATTAATCTTGAAGAAATGAAGGAGGAGTATACAAAATTGAAATCTCTTGTTAGGGTTAAGCTACTTCCACCTCATCTGGTTAAGGCAGGGGATTCATAATTTCACATCAGCCCTAGTGACCAGGAACCCTTCAGATTGAATTATTTTGGAAAGCCTTTCCTGGCTACTTTCTATTCACTATGTCATATTTTGGGTTTCAGCCCTGGTGCAGTAATGTGATTGCATACATGTTCATGGGGGTGCAAATACAACACCCTAACTTCTCTGTAACATATGACTTCGCTTCTTTTTTGGTGGAGAGGATACATGAAGGATTGTCGAAGCTACATAATGGTGATACTGGTACTCAATTCTTTTGGTATTCCAAGCTGATGCATATGTTCTTGTTTAGGAATGCTGATTTCTTTGCTGAGAATATGAACTTAATACAATCAGTTAATGGAGAAAGATTGCCAGTACATATATGGGCTGCAGATTTGTCCTGTAATAAGGAAAGCACTAGTTATGTGCAATTTGATAATTGTTTTGCTGCAAGATTGAAGGCTAGATTGATGGTAAATGTACCTAGGATCCCTCAGGAACTGCATGATTTCCTTCGGCCGATAGAGAGGAAACTAGAATTAAGGGTTTTACATAACTGGGGTGACATTATCCCATATCCAGTCAGCACTGCCCTAAGAATATATGGATTTCAATGAACCCCTCACATACTGCCATACAATGTGCCACCAAGACTAGGGTTTGCAAAAGTTATGTGGCAGATGGGGTGTATTCATGAAGATAACCTAACTGGAAAGGGAAGGGAACATTATTCCCCGACATACAAGAGTAGTCCGACTTTACATTTTCAAAGGGAGGTCGGACACATTTTGAAAAATTCTTTGTTGATTACCATATGAGATTTGGTCCAAGGCGACAACATGATCCTGAAGGTTTCTTTGCTCTTTTCAGACAAAGAATAAAAGGTGGCAAATTTGCACATGAGTTCAATTTCCCTGAAGTCCTGATCAGGAATGAATTTGATTTAAATAGATAGGAATTTAACAAGGAAAAGTGGATAGTTTATAGTAAGCTACTGGATATTGTGCATGAAATGAATCCGACTTATGATCCATTGATAGAATTCACTCCATACCAGAAGAGAATTGACTTTTTAATGAAGAATTTCAAGGAGATAATGGACACCTTGACAACCAAAAAGATAAATTTAAGGCTAAGT
>VDFB02179042.1:0-11460 GCA_007258455.2 Sequoia sempervirens
TTTTCATCAAGATTATTCACCTCTTATGTTATATATGAATTTATAATTTCTTATACATATTTAAATAATTAAAATCTTAGATTTTTTTCATCAAATCATAGCTTCTAACACAAATCTACATCTTAATCACTTGAGTATTAAATATTTGACTAGTCACCCTTATCTTCATGATAACCCCTACACCTGTAAATCACCATTGCAACTTTATTTTAATGGGGAAATCACTTACAATATAAATAATGAGGCAAGAATACCATAGAAAAAACTAGAATCTTAAAGATTAGACTTAAAACATATATTTGTTATAGATTGATCTTTAAGGATTAGTTTTCTATGTTATAACTTTAAAAAAAAAATCTATATTCTTTTAATGTCATTGAAGTTTTTCATAAAAACTATCCACCTCTTATGTTATATGAATTCATAATTTCTATATATGAATTTAAATAACTAAAATGTTATATATTTTTGTTGAGTATTAAATGAGCAAATAAAACATAATGAAATATCAAAATGAAAAGAGACAGATATATAAAATAAAGACATAACACAATGACTATGTGGTTCACTATTTAAGGCTACATCCATGGGAAAGCAGGGAATTACTCCATTAATCAATATCCAAATACACTGCATCATGTATGGACTATACACATGCTTTTATACAATCATATTAAGCTATTAAACGAAGAGTCGAAGAATGTGAATATTCGTGACAGTTGGACTTCACATTCCCAACAATTTTCCATCACATCATAGCTTCTAACACAAATCTACATCTTAATCACTTGAGTATTAAATATTTGATAAGTCACCCTTACATACATGACAACTCCTACACCTGTAAATCACCATTGTAACTTTATGTTAATGGGGAAATCACTTACAATATAAATCCTTAACTTGGAAAGAGGATAGCTTAGTGGTGAAGAGAGAGATAGAAGGAGAGGGAGAAATAGAGAGATGAAAAGGAGACAATGAGAGTTGTAATAATTACTAGGCTACTAGAGCTCACCATACCTTGAGGTAACAAGGCATCTAGCTAGTCCATGTGATTGACATCATCTAGGAATAAAAGGCACTTCCAAGCCCTTGTCCCTCCCAGACAATGCTTCAACTCTCCTATTCCTTCAATATTCCTAAACTCCTATTTTTCCTAGAATAGATCCTTGAAGAGCTGGCTTTGCAAGGAGTGCAATTCACCTTTGACACTTGATTCTCTCACACTAGAGAGAAAACATGATCCATCATAGCCTGAACATTTCCTATTGAACAATTCTTTTGTCAGGATGGTCTTGCCAGACTCCCTAATGCCAAAGATCCCTACTATCTTGTCCCTCGTTGTCAGTGAACAAGACCTTTCAAAATCTTCGACAAGTTTAGCGATTTCAACAAGATATTTTGCAACATCTAATAATGTCCTCTATTGTATTTCTTGAAGCCCATGGGAAAAAATCTTTTCACACAAAATTCTGAGACCCAAAATAGAAAATCTCTTTAGAAAGTCATTCTTCTAAGGTAAAACAAATATCATCTACTGTGTAGAGAAAAGGATTACATATGTATATGTCTCTTTGTTTCTCTCTCCCCCTCAACTTCTCTATACTCCCTTATATCTCTATCTCTCTCTATCTCTCTAGCTCTTTATCTCACCATCTCTTATCTCTCTATCTCTCCCTCTCACTCTTCCTCTATATCTCTCTATCTCCATATCTATTTTATCTTTATCTATCTCTATCTATTTCTCTCCCTCTATCTTTATCTTTACCTCTATGTTCCTTCTCCCCCTCTATCCATCTCTACCTCTATGTCTTCCTCTCTCTATCCATTCATCTTTCTCTTTATTTATATCTCTCCATATTTCTTCTTTCATCTCTCCCTCTATATTTATCTCATTATCTCATCATCTCTCTCAAACCTTATATATCTCTCTCCCTCTCAACCTCTCTCTATGCATCACTTCTTATCTCTATCTTTATATTTTTATCTCTCCCTCTCTCTCCCTCTCTATATATTTAATTTTTTTGGATATGTTTCTATCCCTCTCTCCTCTCTCTTAATCTCTCCTCTCCTCTCCATATCCCTCTCCATCTTCATCTCCACCTCCACCTCCACCTCCACCTCCATCTCCATCTCTATCCACTAGATATATCTACTTACCCCTCTCTCACTCTTCCCCCTCTACCTCTCCATCTTTATATTTGTATCTCACCCCCCTCGTCCCCCCGCCCCACCCCGCCCACCTCTTCTCTCTTTCCTTATTGAAAACATAACATGAACCTATTGATAATGGAGCCTAATTATCTTCTTCATTCAAAGACTTTTTTCAATCAAGATCCCTGCAAGTAGATGCATAATTGATTTTAAGCTATCACTCCTCCATTCAAACCTTTGTTGCATAAACAACATCAATTTCTAAATGTCCTACCAATTGACATCATGTACTACACAAATGCATGCAAAAATATGTACACAATTTTTTTTCCTAATAGACCTTCCACACATCTTCGGCGAACCCATTGCACACCAAGGTGCGATTGTAGTTATAATGAATTTCACGCTCTTGGGCGGCACTTAAACCACCGACCAATTCTTTGTGCATGATCTAAGACAGACACTTGTAAAATAAAATTGAACTCACCAGATAAGAGCTCAGCTATATCTATGTTACCCAGCTGCACGCAACACCCACCATTCAATAGATAAAAGAAATTGTCCCATTGCAGGAGAGAGGAGATTGAGTAATGGATGTAAAAAGAATAATGTTTATCACTATTCTCAGCCTCAATCTCATTCTACTCAGTCTAGCAGGTGCCAAACTTGGCGCCAGTTTAAGCTTAGATTACTATGCCTTTGCCTGTCCGTTTGCGGAGTTCATTATTAGAGACACCGTGAATCGAGCCATGCAACGCGACATCAGTATTGCAGCAGGACTTCTCAGAATGCATTTTCATGACTGCTTTGTGGAGGTACGAGCTGTAAAACCATTTTTTATTCATTCCCGTGAAATGATTCTAATTAGTATTTTACAGGTATGCGATGGATCGATTCTAATAGATTCCACGAGTGACAATAAGGCTGAGAAGGATTCTCCTGCCAATCTGAGCTGACGAGGCTACGAGGTCATCGACGAGGCAAAAGAAATGATCGAGGAGAGCTGTCCGGGTGTCGTATCTTGCGCAGACATTATTGCAATTGCAGCTCGAGACGCAGTTGTATTGGTAAAGTCGAGATTTTTAACTACATATCATCTGATTCAAAACAGTTCTTGTTAAAAATTTGTAAATTTTAATCAAAATACAAACTTTGTGGATTCAGTCAGGAGGACCCATGCATGATGTGCCAAAGGGACGAAAGGATGTAATGAGATCGAGAATCATGGATACCGAAAATTCGCCTTCTCCAACTTTGAACGCTTCTCGGCTCATCAGCGCATTCAACGAACGTGGGCTTTCTGCGCAAGAGATGGTGGTTTTTCAGGTAAAGGCAATGCTTTGTAATTGGAGGGTGTTGCACTGTTAAAGGAAAGTGATATAAATGGTGGAGTGGTGCAACTACAGGAGGTCATACGCTGGGTGTGGCACGCTGCTCCTCCTTCAAAAACAGGCTGAGCAATTCGGGTAACGACGTGGATCCGTCTAGCAACGTTGGATTCTTGGCGACATTGAAGCAGGCTCTTTGGCCCCATCCTTCCGTCGGCTGGTGATATTAAATGCCTCAGAATGGAAGCAGGCTGTAATGGGTTGTTCGGGTACCATTGCCTTTGGAGGATTTCTGCCCACTCATGCGTTTATCCCCGGGTCTATAAATCACCTGTTTTCCATTAAAAACCAGGACAAGATGAAAGAGAAAACCGGAAACTATTCATTTTTTCCAGCTTGACAATCAACGTATGAAAATGTTTCAATCTTCTTGCACGGTACGGCAGACGATACCAGCGGTTCATCGCCTATCTCAGCTCCGTCTACTTCCCATGCTTCGTAATTCAGATTATGCGCAGTATTTTTTGAATTTAAGTGATGTACAAACCTAGTACTTTAAACTGTCATCAACTCATGTTTGCGGAGGCTTACTGATAACAACTTTACAGAAAAAAACACTTTTGATTGTCGGCAACTACTTTTGGCTTCAATTGTTTTACTACAGAAAAACCACCCTGCAGGTAAGAACTGCCGCCAGTTTTTGTTCTCATTCCATGGTGCGTAATTGTTGATTAGTTTAGCCTCTCTTAGTGTAAGTTGCTTACCTTTAGGAGTACATGCATAGTCTTCACCACATATTTTGTTCATGGTGGCATTCTGTGCTGTCACTTTTTTCATTTCTATCCAACTCTAGATATTACTGAGGTGTGTCTCAATAAATCCATGTTTTTTTCTTCTCTTTGTTATTTTAAGCCATCGTCTTTGTAGCAGCACCCACGGCACCTTCAAATTGAGATTTTTATAGTATTGCATATCATTTATAAATAAATAATAGATTTCCATGCTTGCACATACATTTGTATATATACGAGTTGGCAGACCAGACTACCTTTTGTTGGTGGAGAATGTTGGGATATTGGAATATGGGACAAAACGACGTCACTAAAACAAAACAAAATTAAATTCTTATAATTATGCTGTCAGGAATTGTAATGGCGTGCCTATGACCATTAAAAAGTAGTTTAGTGGCAGATTCTATTAGTCTGAATATGGTTAAAAAAATTTAAATATAAATTTAGAATTATTTTAAGTGAAATTAATAGTGATTTAGTATATATATATATATATATATATATATATTAAATATATGTAAAAGATACAATCATTTTTGTGTCTATTTTATCTAGATTGTATAGATGCCTGAAAAATGATCTCTTAATTAAATTTACATTGATTTCTTTAAACATAGATATACAAGTAACATTTACAATTACAACATACAAAATAAAGAGTGATTTAGTATTCATCAATAATTTAGTCCCAACATGTTGTTTTAATATAATACCTATACATTCAAATAATTAAATGTTACTTATGTGCTCTCAAAGCATCAACTTTTGACACAAATCTACAATATTAAACAATGAAGCAACCCTTACATACATGGCAACAACTATAACTATAAATCCCCATTGCAACTTTATATTAATGGGGAAACTACTTACAATATAAACAATGAAGCAAGAATAACCTGGAAAAAATAACAATATTAAAGAGTAGAGTAAAAGATATATTTGTTATAAATTGATTGTTAAGGTTTAGTATTTTTAAACTCAAAAATCCAAAAAACATTTCTATATTCTCTTAATGTCATCCACATTTTTTCATAGGAATTATCCACCCCTTTTGTTATATATGAATTTATAATTTCTATATATGAATTTAAATAATTAAAATGTCACTTATTTGTCCTCAAATCATAGCTTTTGACACAAATCTACATCTTAATCATTTGATTATTAAATATTTGATAAGTCACCCTTACATACATGACAACCCCTACACCTATAAATCACCATTGTAACTTTATATTAATGGGGAAACCACTTACAATATACACAATGAAGATATAATAACATAGAGAAAAATCAAATATTAAAGATTGGAGTTAAAACATATATTTGTTACAAATTGATCTTCAAGGTTTATTTTTTTCATCATATAACTTTTAAAAACATTTCTCTATTCTCTTAATGTCATCCACATTTTTTCATAAAAATTATCCACCTCTTATGTTATATATTAATTTAAATAATTAAATTATCTTATTTTCTTTCAAATCATAGCTTTTGACACAAATCTACATCTTAATCATTTGATTGTTAAATATTTGATAAGTCACCCTTACATACATGACAACCCCTACACCTGTAAATCACCATTGAAACTTTATATTAATGGGGAAACCACTTACAATATAAATAATGAAGCAAGAATAACATACAAAAAACTATAATATTAAAGACTAGACTTAAAACATATATTTGTTATAGATTGATCTTTAAGATTTAGTTTTTTGTCTTCTAACTTTAAAAAACATTTCTATATTCTTTTAATGTCATCCACATTTTTCATCAAGATTATTCACGTCTTAGGTTATATATGAATTTATAATTTCTTATATGAATTTAAATAATTACAATGTTACTTATTTTCCCTCGAATCATAGCTTCTAACACAAATCTACATTTCGATCATTTGATTATTAAATATTTGATAAGTCACCCCTACATAGATGACAACCCCTACACTTGTAAATCACCATTGCAACTTTATATTAATGGGGAAACTACTTACAATATAAACAATAAAGGAAGAATAACATAGAGAAAAATTGAATATTAAAAATTGGAGTTAAAACATATATTTGTTACAGATTGATCTTTAAGATTTACTTTTTTTATCGTATAACTTTAAAAAACATTTATCTATTGTCTTACTATTATTCACATTTTCTCATTAAAATTATCCACCTCTTATGTTATATATTAATTTGTAATTTATATATAGGAATTTAAATAATTAAATTGACTTATTTTCCCTCAAATCATAGCTTTTGACACAAATCTACATCTTAATCATTTGATTATTAAATATTTGATAAGTCGCCCTTACATACATGAAAACCCCTACACCTCTAAATCACTGTTGCAATTTTATATTAGTGGGGAAACCACTTACAATATAAATAATGAAGCAAGATAACATAGAAAAAAAACTAGAATATTAAAGACCGGACTTAAAACATATAATTGTTATAGATTGATGTTTAAGATTTAGTTTTTTGTCTTATAACTTTAAAAAATATTTCTATATTCTTTTAATGTCATCCACATTTTTCATCAATATTATTCAACTCTTAGGTTATGTATGAATTTCTAATTTCTTATATGAATTTAAATAATTAAAATGTTACTTCTTTTTCCTCAAATCATAGCTTCTAGAAAAAATCTACATCTCAATCATTTGATTATTAAATATTTGATAAGTGACTCTTACATACATGACAACCCCTACACCTGTAAATCACCATTGAAACTTTATATTAATGGGGAAACCACTTACAATAAAAAAATGAAGAAAGAATAACATAAAGAACAATAAAAAATTAAAGATTGCAATTAAAACATATATTTGTTACAGATTGATCTTTAAGGTTTACTTTTTATCATATAACTTTAAAAAACATCTCTCTATTCTCTTAATGCCATCCACATTTTTTCATAAAAATTATCCACCTCTTATGTTATATATGAATTTGTAATTTCTATATATAAATTTAAATTAAAAAAATGACTAATTTTCCCTCAAATCATAGCTTTTGACACAAATCTACATCTTAACCATTTGATTATTAAATATTTGATAAGTCACCCTTACATACATGACAACCCCTACACCTGTAAATCACCATTGCAACTTTATATTAATGGGGAAACCACTTGCAATATAAATAATGAAGAAAGAATAACATAGAAAAAACTAGAATATTAAAGACTAGACATAAAACATATCTTTGTTATAGATTGATCTTTAAGATTTAGTTTTTTATCTTATAACCTTAAAAAAAATCTATATTGTTTTAATTTCATTCACATTTTTTATCAAGATTATTCACCTCTTAGGTTATATATGAATTTATAATTTCTTATATGAATTTAAATAATTAAAATGTTACTTATTTTCCCTCAAATCATAGCTTCTAACGCAAATATACATCTCAATCATTTGATTATGAAATATTTGATAAGTCACCCTTACATACATGGCAACCCCTACACCTCTTAATCACCATTGCAGATTTATATTAATGCAGAAACCACTTACAATATAAACAATGAAGCAAGAATAACATAGAAAAAACTAGAATATTAAAGATTAGACTTAAACATATATTTGTTATAGATTGGACTTTAATGTTTAGTTTTTGATCTTATAACTTTTAAAAAAAATCTATATTCTTTTAATGTCATCCACATTTTTCATAAAAATTATCCACCTCTTATGTTATATGTGAATTCATAATTTCTATATATTAATTTAAATAATTAAAATGTTAGATATTTTCCATCAAATTATAGCTTCTAACACAAATCTACATTTTAATAATTTGAGGATTAAATATTAAATGATAAGTCACCCTTACATACATGACAACCCCTACACCTGTAAATCACCATTGCAACTTTATAATGGGAAACCACCTACAATATCGATAATGAAACAAGAATAACATATAATAAACTAGAATACTAAAGACTACACTTAAAACATATATTTGTTTATAGTTTGATCTTTAAGGTTTAGTTTTTTTATCATAAAGCTTTAAAATAATTTCTATATTGTCTTAATGCAATCCCATTTTCTCATAATAATCATCCACCTCTTATATTATATACATGAATTTGTAATTTATATATATGAATTTGAAAAATTACAACGTACTTATGTACCCTCTAAATCATATCTTCTAACAAAAATCTACATCTTAATCATTTGATTATTAAATATTTGATAAGTCACCCTTACATACATGAAAACCCCTACACTTGTAAATCATCATTGCAACTTTATATTGATTGGGAAACCACTTACAATATAAATAATAAAATAAGAATAACATAGAAAAAATTAGAATATTAAAGATTAGAATTAAAACATGTCAATTATAGATTGATTTTTTAAGGTTTAGTATTTTATCTTATAAATTTAAATTACATTTCATATTCTCTTAATGTAATCCAGATTTTTCATAAAAAATATTCAACTCTTATGTTATATATGAATCTATAATTTCTTATATATGAATTTAAATAATTAAAATGTTACTTATGTGCCCTCATAGCATATCTTCTAACATAAATCTACATTTTAATATTTTCTTAATAAATATTTGATAAGTCACCATTGCATACATGTCAACACCTACACTTGTTAATCACCATTGCAAATTTATATCAATGGGGCAACCACTTACAATATAAATGATGAAAATAAAATAAAATATCAAATATTAGAGTTGAAACATATATTTGTTAAAAATTGATCTTTAAGGTCGAGTATTTTATGTTATAAATTTAAACTTTTGTGCGCTCCTTGAAGGATGATTGGAAATATAGTCCATGGATTTGGCATAATGAAACTTGATGATTCATGTGCTTGAGCAACATTTTAACATGGCCACCTAGCATAACACAACTTGCTTGCTAATGGATCCATGTGTTTGATAAGTGATCTTGCATCCTTATAAAAGCACCATTTAGTTTAAGCAACACATTTTAGAGATGATTAAATTGCTATTTGAGACAAATTTAAGATTGAAGTCTCTTTACCTTATAGACTTGAATCTTTTTTAGTGCTAACCCTTGTGTTTATGTCTTATTGTTTTTTACATTTTTTTTCTTATGTTTTCTATGTGTCTACTTTGCATATTTGGTGTGTTTACTTTGTGTATTCCATGTGTTGTGTTTTCTTTATGAATGTAATGTGTATGCTTCCTATCTTAACATTGTGATGTGATGAGATCCTAAGTTGGGGGCTTCAACGCCCTTCAACTTGGTTTCATCTTGTATATTTGGAATTGTTATTCCTTTCATGTGAGCATGAGCATAATTTCACATTCTCACCAAAGTGGGGCTAAATGTAGTATCAAAATGATCACTTTTGATAATTTCACACTAGTTTTTGCTCGCCCCTGTGTGGTTGGACCCAATTATGCACCTAATTTCCTATTTATGCAAATAATTTCCCATTTTAAAATATTTATGAAAAAATTAAAACATGGGAAGTCAAAGTAGGCATTTAATATTTTTCCCCCGACAATTTTGATTCTTAAAAAGCAAAGATCTAGTCTAGGGTGCCCTACACCCTAGACCACTTAGGTTGGCCCCAAATTTGAATATGTCAGTTGTGGTAATTTATTATTTTAATTTCAAATTCAATTGTCATCCATTGGTATTTGATTTTCAAGAAATTAGAAGAATTACATATAAATACCTAGTTATTTTTACCATTTTAATCCTAAGAAAAATCTATTAGGAAAATTGAAGATCCTAAAATTAGTCAAGGGTAGTTAAGGGAAATTATCAAGATTATTGCAACATTTTGTCATTCAAGCACCATGTCAAGTTTTATCTGAGTTTCATTCATGTTTTTCATTTTTTTTAGCACTAACATTTGTAGGTCTTCAAATAAAATAAAATCAAGCAACAATACAACCTCAAAGGTGATGAGTATGACTTCAGTTCATCAAGGAGATCCAATCTGAGTGGTGAATTACAAAAAAAAATCAATTCATTACATGTTTATCATTTATCCTCTATCCTTCAAAAGGATAAGCTCTCTTTTATCATCAACCTTGCCATTGTGGAGGTATAAATACTCACACGAAGTTAGACTAAGGTAAACCCCTATATGGCACAATTGTTCCCCTCTTTTCATGTGTGTATTAGGTTGCAAATATGAGGTGAATTGGAGGAGGATTGAAGTATATTTATTCACTCATGTGTGAAAACCCTACAAGTTGACAAGTCACAAAATCTACCTTTTCTCACCAACAGACAAAGTTCATACAACCAAACTCAAAGGAAAGAAGCTATAGACTAGTGTCTTGAGGCCTAAATTTTTACACCTAAGAAAGGAAGCACCCAGTCTAGGGAATCCTTTCACCCTAGACTAGCTAGATCCAACTCAAATTAAAATGCTAGGTGCATTTGTTTTTGTTCTCCTCATTTATGAAATTAAAATTTATTTGTTTGTTTCTGGATTGTCATAATTTATAATAAAACATTTTATTTTCATATTTAACCAAGTTACATCATTGTATGCATCAAAATCTAATCTCTAAGGCCTTCAAAGAATCAAATCCAAGGTTGTTTGGCTCACCTTTTAGGTTGCAAGTAAACTTCATACCCTTTCCAATATGAATTCTAATGTTTACTAGAAAAGGTTTGATCCTAGTGATCTAGACATTAGAACTAGGATCCCTTTTCGACTAAAATAGGGACCTAACAGGTCCTAAAAATGAATTACCATACCATGCATATCACATTAATAACACACTTAAAATGAAAAAAACACACCATAAAATGACACAAGATATACCTTGCAAAAAACCAAACCTCAAATATATTTCTTATTATATTGAATTTAGAAACACATAGTGTATCACATCAGCTTCTCACACACTAACAAACAACTTTAGAAACACCACATTCATATTTGTCACATGGACTACATCCAAGTATAAAATAGTACCATATGATCCTTGCACTATCCTCTCACATGATTGCACTCCACATCAAACTCCTTGTTGCCTCACTCTATCTCTTAGGCCTCACTCTCACTATTTCACTTATTTTTCACACCTCCTCTATCTCTTAACCTTGTTTTCTTTCTTATAAATTACTTGAAACCACATATATACCTTTCTTACCATCCATGTGACCTATTCATCCTCAAGATGGCGCAAAGAAGTAAA
>VDFB02179043.1:0-17853 GCA_007258455.2 Sequoia sempervirens
GAGAGAGAGACCTAAGAGAGGGAGAGGGGGTAGGATATTGAAGATACTTGAGAGAGAGAAAGGGAGGGAGTGGGAGAGAGATAGAGGGAGGGAGATCTTAGCTCTCAGAAACATAGATGAAATTCCTCAAGAGGTTGCCAATCTCTTGGTACGTTTCAGGGTAACAGACAAGCCCAAAATGGTTTAGAATTTCTTCTCTTCAGGTGTTGCCAGACCGAGGCGGGTATACATATATGAATGAGACAGACTTGGTTTGTGTTTATTTCCTAAAATAATTAGTCCACAATGGAAAATGGGAGTGGGTAAATGAATTTTATTTTGGTATAGATTGTATAGCAATATCAAGGCTAAAACTTAATATGTTCAATTTAACAAATGTAAAAATGAGTGAAACCTAAATGGTGAAAATGTATAGACTAGTGCCTTATTGGGTATGCAGAGTCAAATGAGAAATCTAAAATGAGTAACTTCTTTCTAGAAGATACTCTAATTGTTTGGAAAATGAATTTGAGTTTATAACTTGTATAAACATGCAAGAATATGACTAAGTTCTTCTTAATGATCCAAATGAGATTCCCTAATTACTATGGTCAACTAAAAGGATTTAATCTTATCTTGAAAGAGCCAATTAATAAACCATACATATATAGCAAGTGTGCACCGATAAACTGAATATAAGCTTGTTATATCACTTTAAATAACTGGAAAACATCAACATTGGAGACAACTTCAATAATACTTTCAATTAACACAACAAACAACTAATACCAGAAATACGCCACCACATTAAAAAAATTTCACTGATATCTCCATAGTTTCAAACATGCGTCATAGTCTCATAATTGAAAAAAATTGTAATCTATTATATCTTTCTCCTATTCCATATTCGCTATTTGCTACCAAAAATGGATATTTATACATCAACTGCTTGAAAGGACGCGTCCTTTTAGAAATGTCTTATGTTAGAACAACAAATAATTAAAAAGAAGTAATTAGGCTTTGTTAAGCCACAAATTAATCTTTGGCAAGTGGTCCAAGTATTCATGATGCTCATGTGTATCTGCATCTCCCAATGCATTCTGGATCGCCATCTCCATTTTCACCATCTTTTCATTTTGTTCGCATGCTTCATCTAGTGTTGTATCTTTCGCAGTAGCTTCCTTCAAAATTTCTTGCAATATTGATTCAATTTCACCTTTCCACCTAGTCATTTCTTTTAATTTTCTTCTATCATCAAAGAATGCAGTCAATCCCTTTTTGGTGGCATCAATTAAACCCTACACATCCCCTCACAATTCTTCAAAGAAGTCTTTGTGCTTGTTCACAAGATGATTTGTAGCCTCAATTGCTACATTATTAGAAACATCCCTCTGGTTTATTTCTTGAAGCTTCTCTAGAATCCTACCATCCATTCTTTTGTGTTCTTGCAATGCAACAAAGTTATGTGAGTGTGTTCCCCAGAGCTTATTCAACCAAGTTGTTAGAATGGCTTCTCTTTTCTTAATTACTACTACAAGTGCATCATATTTCCCTTGAGAATATGCACTTGATCCTTCCCAATGATATTTTGCTTGTGAACTTTCACCATGAGTGAAAAAATTGGTTGACTTCATTGTAACTCCTAACAAATCTTTCAGGCGGTCATTTTCTCTCAAAATCCTCTCATTATTCATTTTGTACATTTCTCTTTCCTTGATAAACATCTCTATTTGAGCTTTGTTCAGTTTTCCTACATTGATTCTAATCTCTGCAATTGCCACAGGATCAACCTCCCCAACCTTTAGATTCATAACATGCCCGAATGCTTTCTCAGTAGCAATGACAACTGATTTCCTGTGAGGTGGATACAAGGCCCAAATCATCAATGACTCTTCATCTAGATTGTATTTTGACCCTGCATATACTTTTGTCACCTTATCCGGGCTAAGCTTGTGTGTAGCATTACTGTCCTTCAGAAAAATATCAAAGACTAATACAGAATTGAGATCCAACCCTGGAAAGATCATAACACCAACATTTTATAACATTCTCCTTCCCTTCTCAGGGGTCATACTTGCCATCTCTCTTTCCACACTCATCTTTAGGTCCTTTAATAGTTGTTCCTCATTACTTGGTGTAACATTATCAACCATTTCTCTTATCTCTTTTCCTTTTTGTTTATACAAGAATGCTTTAAATTCTGAAGAATTTATAAATTCATTATCTGATACAAATGACTTATATTCTATGTTCCTTGCATCTGTATCTATACTCTCTTCCACATTTAATTCCCTGGCAGGGCGGGTGTAGTCCTAAGTTCTCAATCTTGACATATTATTGGATTGACCCTGTGGCACATCACCCTTAGATTCCTCTTCCCAAAAAGATAACAACTTTATATCTTGTAACCCTTGATTATATTTTTCTACCACCATTTCTGCTTCTTCAGCTTCCAGGTTCCTGATCATATCATCAAACTGATAGGGTACATGTTGATATCCTCCAAATTTTATCTTTTGTCTAACATAATTGATATACCCTTCTAGATCAAAATTATTTCTAGGTGGTCCTCTTTTCATGTTGTATTGCAGTAGCTTATCAAGAATCAAATTGTGCCCTTCCTTTTCCAATACAGTAAAATCACCGAAGCACAACGTACTGGGCATGAAATCCTTTCTTCCAAAGGAGCTCAAATTCATAACACTGGAAAAGTCCATCTTCCTAACAATTTCCAAGTATGCAATCCTTTTCGGGATTGTTTTAGGAAAAATGAATGGGGCATCTTCAAATCTGTAAACCCTAATCATGGTAGCATTATCCAAACAATACCAATACCCCCAATTATGATTAATTGTCCCATTGAAGTCCTTAGGTTTGAGAAACCTCTTTATCTCATCATATAGAGAATAAGCACATGGATGATTATAGAATTTTTACAATGGTTTTACAAAATACTCCTCAAAGTGTATGAAACAAGAATTAGCAAACCTGCTATCCCAAACAATAGTCCATAATTGAATAGGTAATGACATACCTTCCTTATCAAATTGGTAAATTATCATCTCTTAAGGCCACAACCCTAACCCTTGTCCAAAATACAACACTATGTGCATCAACAATGAATCATGCCTAAGATGTAAGATAGAGGCTCCACTTTTCACTGCCATCAACCTAGAATCAAGCCCCTTAAAAATGTATGAGGCATAAACAAAAGGTCTAGAGTTATGATACTGAATATCTATTGAAATTATCATAGGCATGATTGACATATATTTTGGGACTTCCATTCCCAATACTTGGCCTATCGAGAAATAAGTATACTTCATATAGGGTTCAAAAAGATCAACATGGAAGGGAGGTCCATCACTATCCTCTAGTGGTACTGGTTTTCCACCCTATCTAATTTTGTGCAGTGGCAACCTCCAACCTTTATAAATTGTGTCCATCCTCCCAAATTCCCTTTCTAATTCTTCACATATGATTTTCTCATTGTAAACCTCACCTATTGCATCTTTTGATATATGTATCAATGGTTTCCCAGATGGGTCACAGATGGCTTTGAGTTTTGAATTATAATGAGCAGCCAACAATCTCACCAATTCAACATTGAGAAATACATTAGGGCAAACCAACTTTCCCAAATTAAGCTTCCATGGATTACATACTGGTTCAAAATGATTTCTTCGATAGTAATGAAAACTAAAAAGTTCGTAGCCTCTTATTGGTGTCCAAATATCTCCTGTGAGCTTACATTTGTCATCTATTTTATCCACTTCTACCCTAAATTTTTCAAATCACCTGGCTTTAGGTCTAGAGCTAGGTAATTGGTTGATAAGATCTTGGCTTAGCTTCCGCTCAGTGCCCTCTGGCTCAATTTTGGTTTTCCATTTTTTCCATCTAGAATGACTAATTTCCCCATGTTTTCTCCCCTTCAATTTTCCTGAACTAGTGGCTTCCATTCTTCAAAAATTGTAGAAGTCAAAACTACAGAAGTCAAGGTGCAAAGAGCTTACTGTATTTCGCTTGAAACTTTTGAGTTGAAAAATTCCCCGGTTCTTCGTTCGTCCTTCTGCTTTCTCTGCTATCAATTCCACAACAATGTTTTCAATTGAATTTTCCTTAATTCATGAAGTTACTTATGCTTCGTGGTGCCATTAATGTTTTAGTTAAAACACAAGTATAATAGGTCTTTTTTCAAAACTCTCACTGTCACATCATGTAATATTGTCAGCAGTACATTTTCAAATCTTGTGCGATCTTTCTATTAGGGCTTCTACCAACATTCATTAAAACATTCGCTAAGACACCTTGTAGTTTCCCTGACACTTTGAGTCTCCCCGAGAGTTATTTTAATTCATTTGTATCTTTGCTATCGATAGATCATATATCGCTAAGATGTCTCATAGTTTCACCGGCGTTATGAGTCTCCCTGAGAGTTATCCCTTCAATCTCAAGTATATTGCTATAACTACCACCAATGTAAACATGTCGTTGTGACTCTGTAAGTCAGGTAGATGTTCCTACACTTACTTCATATCTCGCTGGGATATTTCCTTTGGTTTTTTTTATGATCATCGAGACATAATTATTTTCTTGCTGATGGAACAACACTTGGCATGACTCTCATATCTCTCTTTGATGAAACTAGTCTCGCCGATGATCAAAACATATCACCAAGGCTTTACAAATGCAATCATATCTATGTGAAATAGGGGGTTGACAGGACTCCATGAACTCATATCAACAAAATCCTCCTTCACTTTATCGGTAAGACCAAATGGATGCTACAGGACTTCACTCTGACAGCCCAAGTCTGGCCGATATAGTTCTTTGTGCTTCGGTTAGTAAGACACATATGTGCTCAATATGACTCACCTTGATGACTATTGTCTTGCTGATAGGATCCTTTTGTCGTTGAGACTGCGAACTGCATCATGCCGATATGAATCCTTAGATAAAATTATATCGGTAAGAAATTCACGACCTCTTGTCGATGCACTGAAAAATATGTGTTAGTATAAAATAACTTATGGGTTAGGAAGACCTATATCATCTCATGTCGATATGATTTTATATATTCAAATTCTTAGGTTTAGGTGAATTTTATGGGACCAAATGGTAAATACTGACTAGAAAATGGGTGACAAAGCAAAATACATTAATTTTATATTCATGATATGGGCCTCTTTGGAAAACTTCCATGAGTACAAACCACTATATTTTTTTTTAATTTTACAGTTAACAGGAGGTTTAAGGGTAGAGGGTAGATGGTTTAAGGGTTTAGTGTTAAGAGTGCAGGGGAGAGAGATAGAGGGAGTGAGTGAGTGAGAGAAAGACCTAAGAGAGGGAGAAGGGGTAGGAGGGAGAGACTTGAGATAGTGTGTGGAGTGGTGAGTGAGTGAGAGAGAGACCTAAGAGAGTGGTGCTGAGGGAGAGACTTGAGAGATAAAAGAAAGGGAGGGTTAAGGGTAGAGGTAGGCGGTTTAAGAGTTAAGGGTTTAGGGTTTAGGAGAGATAGAGGAGTGAGTGAGTGAGAGAGAGAGAGAAGGAGGGGGTGGGATGGGAGAGAGACTTGAGAGAGAGTGGAAGAGATAGGAGGGAGGGGTTAGGGGTAGAGGGTAGATGGTTTAGGGTTAAGGTTTTAGGGTTTTGGGTTAAGGTAGGAAAGAGATATAGAGGGAGTGAGTGGTGGAGGAGACCCTAAAGAGAGGGAGAGGGGGTAGGGGGAGAGACTTGAGATAGAGTGACTGAGTGAGTGAGAGAGAGAGAGAGACTTGAGAGAGGGAGTGGTTCTAGGAGGGAGAGACTTGATAGAGAAAGAGGGAGGGACTGGGAGAGAGATAGAGGGAGACATGGTTAAGGGTAGAGGGTAGAGGGTTTAGGGTTAATGGTTTAGGGTTTAGGTTTAAGGGTTATGGGTTTAGGGTTTAGGGTTATGGGTAGAAGGGAGAGAGATAGAGGGATTTAGTGAGAGAGAGGGAGGGAGTGGGAGAGAGATAGAGAATAGAGGGTTAAGGGTAGAGGGTAGAAGGTGAGGGAGGGTAGAGGGGAGGGAGATAAGAGTGAGTGAGAGAGAGAGATGAGAGAGGGTAAAGAGGGTGATACTTGAGAGAGAGAGAGAGGGAAGATAGGGAGAGTGGGAGAGAGATAAGGGGTGGGAATTAGATGGTTTAAGGGTTTAGAGTTTAAGGGTTAAGGGTTTAGGGTTTAGGAGTTTAGGGTAGAGGGAGAGACCTGAGAGAGGGAGAGGGGGTAGGAGGGAGAGACTTGAGAGAGAGAGAGGGTAGAGGGTTTAAGGGTTAAGGGTTAAGGGTTTAGGGTTTAGGGTTATGGGTAGTGATGGAACTTCAAAGTTTTGTTCTGTATTCTATTTTACATGTTTCCTTGTGTCTCTAGTCATCTATGGTGTTTGGGAAAAGCCTAAGGTTGGGATTTTATCTTCATCTTCATGTAAAACCCTAGTGTTCATCTTACACCTTGGATGGGATCTATTTGGATGTTACTTTTTGGGAAGGTTTTAAAATGACTTAACCCCCATCGCTTCGTCTAGGCTGGGCCCCCTTTTTTTTATTCATTTTATTTCCTTCGCCTAACTTTATTTTTCCTAAGTCTTTTGTTGGTCCCGTGTTCCCTCATTAAAAAAAATTATGTCATTATTTGTCATCGACCTAGTGATGTCTCGTTATTCCTTTAGGGGAGAGGGCCTAGTAGTCATGCAGGCTAACTTTCTCAACATGTAGCAATTGACTGGAATATCGTAGAACCTTAAAAAAAAATTAAATGTAAATTGGTCTCTTATTTAACTATAACTAAGGTTTGGAGGCGCGACTCATCATGCAACTTGCCACATTGGAATATAAGTGTCTAAAATTTTACTTTTTAAAGGTTCGACCAAAGCTTAATCATGGAACCCCCAATAATTGAACAAAAAAATATCATTTGTTGCTTGTAGAATATCATATTTTTATTTAAATTAAAATTAATATACAACCTAAGTGGACCAAATACTTATTTATAACCATAAATCTTTTATATCTCTACCTTTTATATTCAATACATATGGACTAATAGTTGAACACAAAAAATCTATTTGTTGTTATAAAAACAACACATAATTATTTAAAATACAACTTATATTGAACAAAAATGGACCAATAGTTGAACACTAAAACTTTTTGAAAATCCTTCACATTTAATGAGAAAATACATGTTATTTATTGTGCTCACCTTTTATATTTGTGATAGGACAAACTATTAATATAAAATTATCCAATGCTTGCACATTGCTACCCCTATTGTTGTACACATAAGAACAATATTTCTTCACTATGATAACAATACTTGTTTAAATGAGTGTCTTATTTTATTAAATGAGCATTTTATTTTTTAAATGATATACTTATAGTGGAGAGTTATGATATTTTATTTGAAACAAAAAAATACTTATTTCACTTCTTCATGCATGTATTTATGTTTTATTTATATAACATTTAGAGGCTCTCATGTGTTCAAGTATGGGTCCATTTTTTATCAACATTTGGTTTTTTCTTTATTTACATTTGGACTATTTATTTACAATATATAGTATAAATATGTGGTAAGACTGGGTATTATCATCATGATTGAGTGCGTGACTATTGGACCCCGCACGATTATTGGGCCCTCTCCCCTAATAAATGTTTTTATTTTGCAGAGGGTCAAGTTCGCATTGTCGTAGATCAATCGTTGTGTGATCTTAGTCATTCCCTGCCATCCCATGATGACCCCACCACACTGCCTTTGTTGATCGCGATATCACGAGCGATCGCCATGTGTCTCATCCAGTGAAGCTGAAGGAATGATACATACTTTGATGCATCTTTAATACATTATGTCGTTGGTTACTAAAGCAGTTATAAGATTCACACATTTTAAATCAACAGAGATGTTATAGTCTATGTAGAAAAGTGCTCAATGGTTAATAACAAGGCTGGAAACTATGTTAAATGAACAACATTGCTGATGGTTGAGATCCACGATTGCCTGCCATAGCATTATCAAAGGTTGCAAGGTCTTTATTGATTGCGATATCACGGGTAGGCACCACATGGATCTCCTTGGCAATGAGTAGTATGGTGGGCCCCTTATTGCCATGATGGAGACTATGATAGTTTTCTTTGAAGGCAATCGTCCGATGATCTAACCAAGGTGAAGGATCGACGACTAATATTTGAATCTGCATCAAATGCGATTAGAGTTGTTCATGCAGCACACGAGTAAGCTTTAATGGTGAACATGACATCTACTACCATGGTTTGATCAAAATAAAGTAACTATTCTTCTGATTTTGGTATCACAAAGCATTCAAAACATCTTAAATGGGGATTGTAGGTCGATATGTTCTGTATGAGGATTTGATAAGTAGTATTGGGTTAGGATACATGTTGAGGAGATTGTAAAGCAATGTTCTCAAGGATCTTATATTTTATGTGTAAAATTTGTCATAAACCCTTAAATGCTTATGAATTTGACTCCCCCAATAGATATATGGCACTGATCCGAGTTGTACTAATTCTTATGGTTCAGTATTTTTTTGGCTTTACCTAGAGCTTTCTACAAATTGAAAATCAATGACTATCTTATACTATGAAAATGTGTTCTAGTTATCTCATGCTCCAAATAGTTGATATTATTGATGAACAACCAATTCTATTCGGTATTATCCTATTATGTTGAGCTATTTAAATGATATTATCTATTGTTGTTAATGTCATTTATGATAATGGTGTAGAGGTTGTAAACGCATTAAGGGATCACCCTCCTGGATCTTGTAGAGCCCAAAGTGTAGGAGGTCTTTAAAATCCTCATCAGTTGGTCTAGGTCCTTTGAGTTTTCCTTGATTGGAATTGGCAATTCCATAGGTAAATTAAAAAAACAATCTGGTTACAATAAAAACAACCAACAGGTAGAGGGGAGAGAGATAAAGGGATTCAGTGAGAGAGAGAGGGAGGGAGTGGGAGAGAGATAGAGGGTAGAGGGTTTAATGGTTTTAGAGTTTAAGGTTAATGGTTTAGGGTTTTAGGGTTAAGGTACAGAGGGAGTAGGTAGAGAGAGATATACTGGGGTGGGAGGGGTAGGAGGAGAGTCTTGAGAGAGAGAGGGAGGTGGGAGATATAGAGGGTAGAGGGTTTAAGGGTTTAGAGTTTAAGGGTTAAGGGTTTAGGGTTTAGGGTTAGAGGTAGAGGGGAGGGAGATAGATGGAGTGAGTGAGAGAGAGAGACCTAAGAGGAGAGTCTTGAGAGGGAGGGAGTGGGAGAGAGATAGAGGGTAGAGGATTTAAGGATTTAATGGTTAAGGGTAGAGGGCTAAGGGTAGAGTGGAGAGACTTAGGAGTGAGAGAGAGACAGAATTAGGAGGGGGAAGGGAGAGGGGAAGAGAGGAGGAAGGGGGGAGAGAGAGACCTGAGAGAGGGAGTGATGCTAGGAAAGAGAGACTTGAGAGGTGGGGGAGATAAGATAGAGGGAGAAAGGGTTAAGGGTAGAGGGTAGGGTTTAAAGTGTTTAGGAGGTTTTACCCAATGGTTAAGGGTTTAGGGTTTTAGGGTTTAAGAGTAGAGGGAGACACATAGAGGGAGTGAGTGAGAGATATAGAGAGAACTAAGAGGAGGAGAGGGGGTAGGAGGGAGATGGTTGAAAGAGAGAGGTGGTGGGGGTAGGGTTTAAGGGTTAGGGTTTAGGGTTTAGGGTTATGGGTGGGGGAGAGATAGGAGGAGTTTAGTGAGAGAGAGAGAGGGAGTGGGAGAGATAAAGGGTGAGGGTAGAAGGTAGATGGTTAAGGGTGGGGACAAAAGATATGAGTGAGAGAAGTCTGAGAGAGAAGAAGGAAAGGCGTGGGAGGGAGAGAGGGAGGGAGTGGGAGAGATGGTGAAGGGTTTAAGGGTTAAGGGTTTAAGGTTTAGGGTTAAGGAGTAGAGGGGAGAGATAGAGAGAGTGAGTGAGAGAGAGAGACTTGAAGAAGAGGGAGAGGGGGTAGGAAGGAGAGTCTTGAGAGAGATGGTGGGGTAGAGGGTAGGGTTTAAGTGTTTGGGATTTAGGGTTAAGAGTTTAGGGTTTAGGGTTATGGGTAGAGGGGAGAGAGATAGAGGGATTCAGTGAGAGAGGGGGGGAGTGGGAGAGAGATAGAGGGTTAAGGGCTAAGGGTAGTGCTGGTTGTTTTTACTATAACCAAGTTGGTCTTCTAATCTGCCTATGGAATTTCCATTTCCAATCAAGGGCAGCTCGAAGGACCTGGACCAACTGACGAGGACATTAAAAGCCTCCTACACTTCAGGATTTGCAAGACCCAGGAGGTTGATCCCTTAATGTGCTTACAACCTCTACACCATTATCATAAACACATTAATATACAATAGATGATCTCATTTAATAGATCAACACAATAGGATAATACCAAATAGAATTGGTTGTTCATCAGTATTATCAACTATTTGGAGCATGAGATAACTACAACACATTTCACAATATAAGATAGTCATTGATTTTCAATTTGTAGCAAGCTCCAAGTAAAGGCAAACAAATACTGAATCATACGAATAAACACAACTTAGATCAATGCCATATATCCATTGTAGGAGTCAAATTCATAAGTATCTAAGGGTTTATGATAGATTTAACACAACATATAAGATCCCTGATAACATTGAATTACAATCTTATCAATATGCATTCTAACCCAATACTACATATCAAAGCCTTATACATAACATATCCACCTATAATCCCATTCAATAATTTTAATTAATCCCTTGAATTAAAGCTAAAATAAGGATCATACACACCACAACAGTGAGATGAATGAAACAACCCTTAGTCATCTTATTCAAAATTCAGATATGCATGTACAATGGAGAGACATGAGTTTGAATTTATCATTTCAACTCAAATGCTAGTACTGTTATAAAAAATTAAATCTCCATGAATTAAAAACCTATTATAGAATGACTCAAAACATAAATTGCATTTCCCTTGAAACCATCGAACTTTACAATTTTCTCTACAACTTCACCTAGACTCAGCCCAATATTATCTAACTTGCTAACTCGTACTTCTGGCCTTGAAATCCTTATAGAAAATGAAGGAGAAAACAAGCATCGGGCCAGAAAGTACACGTGTCACCAACCAAATGGAGCACTTGGTGATATTCCAAAAATTGTTACAACAACCATCACCCTAGAGAATATTCTTGCTCATCATGCCTACTCGGAAAGGTTGATGCAACAAAAAAAGAGCCTCAAGAATCCTACGCCAAGACTGCCACCAAAAACAAAACTGGAATCCATTGTAACTGCAACAATTAATTTTCCAAACATTAGCATCCCACTCTTTTACTCCTCCTCAGTTAAATACTTATTTACCCATTTCTGATATTCCTCATTAGTTGGCCAGTCAAAATTAATTACCTCATTCACCTTGACATAATAAGGTGTGTATTTAACTACTACCTAATTTTCCTCTCTTTCAAAAGATTCCAAAAATGAGCTGATGCCAATGATTTTTTCCATACAGCTCACCAACAAATCATAATCTGAGTAATCACAAATTACTTTAATTTGATCATTGATGACCTCATTTGCTTGATCCTTCCACTGTCAGAGTGACCTGATATTCCCCTGCTCATCAATTATGTCAGGTAACAATGTGTTTCCCCAATCATCAAAATTCTTCACCAACTCTTTGATCTTCCTACTCAAGTCATCTGGTAAGGTTTGAAAACCTTGCAATGATTTAACTAACACTTGAGTAGGCCTTAATGATTGGGGCCTATTATTTATATCAAACCTTGAGGCCTTATACATTATATCTAAATCATTGGCCCTATGGATCCAATTTTCAATTAATGGTATAACTATCTCCTAATCCCTATCAATATTCTTTATTGCATCTAATAATAAAGAATATAAAGAATATATAGATGATAATCTATTGTCAACTTTCTCATTCAAATGCCTTAAGGCAACAGTAACAATCTCCTTTTTCTTTAAAAGGGATCCCTCCTCACTTACCTTCAATGATGCCTATAATTCTTCAATTTTGTGCATTAGTTGCTTCTTCATAGGATCAATAGAGCATTCTACCTCTTCATCAATTTTTTCTAAAGAAGGGGCGAGGGAAGGATTTTCACTAGGAGACCTTGGTGTGGAAATAATAGGAGAAGCAAGAGGCATCGACCCTGATGTAGAAGGCAATGTACTGATACTTGGAGCACTTGATGTTTCCCCAATCTGTTTGTACCTTAACCTATCCACTTCAGTTTGTAGTTAAATATTCCTTTGTTGTATCTTACTATACTCAATTAAAAGATTATATTTCTCCATTAGGCTTTTCTTTTCAGCCTCCTCTCTTTCAACAGTCTTTTGGGACAATTTGGCCACATTTACAGTTAAATTAGTAGCCTTAGTGGTTGAGGTCTCTGAAGCAGTCTTTATTATTAACCCTCCTCTAAAATTTGGGCTAATATCAATAACATTTGGCTTTTTCCCTTGAGGGGCCAATGCCCAAATTGCCAAGGTCTCATATTATTCACTGAAGGCAGAATCTTGCAACACTGCCTTGACCTCTTCTTCAAAGTCTTGCAAGGGATGCTTGGATTTTAGAATAGCATTAAAAGCTACAAAATTTGAAATTTACCATTTAGGTAAAATCAAGACACCAACTTGACTTACTAGTTTTCTTCCTTCCTCAGTAGTGATGTTCTTGAATACATCCATTAATTCAGCTTTCACTTCATCATCATTCTCTTGGTCTGACTTGTCAAGCCTCAATTCTCTTCTCTTCTTACACTTATCATGGTATTCTTCAAATTTCATCCTCCATACCAATTACAAGAATACATGAGTTTTTACAAATGCATCATCATCTAGAAACTCCTTACTTTCTTCCATCCTTACATCTTGCACATATTTACCTTTCATATCCAAGTCGGATAAAACCAACTCAGCTAGCCTAGGAGGGGAAGGCATACCAATCTGCATATCCTGATCAGTAACAAAAATTTCATCCATCAAATCCTCTTGTGGTTGATCAATTCTTTGCCTCTTAGGGCTTGGCTCAGATGGTGATGATGACGGACTATCCTCAGGTGATGATTCCAAATCAATGATTTTAATTGCCCTAGGCATTTTGAATTTTGGACCTGGCTGTGTAGGAAATTTCATTATTTGTTTTCCTTTTCTATCCACTTCCTCCTCATCACTATTGTCATCCTTTATCCTCCTCTAAATGGGCCACCTTTCTGTAGGTTGGTATGTTGGCCTTGTCTCAATTGGCCTGGCACCTTGTTCCTATACACCCATGATGAATTCTAAGTTTATCTTCTAATTGGTCCTCAAGGTGCCCATAATTTGTTTGAAGTTCTCCATCAAAAAGTCAATTTTATTATGGTGTGGATTGAACTCCAACAATGGATGATATTTTGGATCCATTTTTTGCACAATATCCAATAGCTTATCATAAGCTATCCATTTCTCCTTATTCAACTCCTGCCTATTTATGTCAAATTCATTTCTAATCAAATCCTCAGGAAAGTTGAACTCATGCAAAAACTTACCACCTTTTATTCTTTGTCTGAAAAGGGAAAAGAAACCCTTAGGATCGTGTTGCCTCTTTGGACCACACCTCAAATGGTAATATTCAAAGAATTTTCCAAAATGCACCCAACCTCCTTTTGAAAATAAAAAATCTGACACCACTGTATAATCTAGGAAAAAATTTCATTTACCCTTCCTAGTAAGGTTGTCCTCATGGATACAACCAATCTGCCACATAACCTCTACAAACCCCACTCTTGGTGGCACATTATATGGCAATATATGAGGGGTCCCTTGAAAACTGTACACCCTCAAAATAGTGCTAACTAGGTATGGAATAATATCACCCTAGTTATGGTAGAATTTCAATTCTGGCCTCCTCCCCTTTGGTATGAGGAAATCATGCAATTCCTCAAGAATCCTGGGTGCTTTCACCATCAGTTTAACCCTCAATATAGAAGCAAAAAAATTCTCAAATTGCACATAACTGGTGCTTTCCTTATTACAAGATAAATTTTTAGCCCATATCTATACTGGAAGTCTTTCTCCATCAACTAATTTTCTTAATTCCATATCCTTAGAGAAAAATTCAGCATTCTTGAACAAGAACATATAGATTAACAAAGAATACCAAAAGAATTGAGTTCCTGTATCATTTTTCTACAACTTCGACAACCCTTCATGTCCTTTTAGCTAAGAAAGAAGCAAAATCATAAGTTACAAAGAAGTTAGGGTGTTGTATTTGTACCCCCATGAACATGTAAGCAATGGGCATCATAGTAATAGGATTGAAACCTAGAATCTAGCATAATAGATAAAAAGTGGCCAAGAAATGATTTGCAGAAAAGTTTAATCTAAAAGGTTCTTGGTCACTAGGGCTAATATGAAATCTTGAACGTCCTGCCCTAACCAAATGAGGTGGGAGCAACTTGGCTTTGAAAAATGACTTCAACTTCCCATATTCCTACTTCATCTCCTCAAGATTGATTAGAACCAAGAACACACTAGGCTCACTCAAATCAAAAAATTGTTGGAATTATTCTTTGTTAATGCATAACATAACCCTTCCATCATTATCTCTGATTACCTATGTGACAGGGTCATATCGTGTAACAAGTTCCCTAAGCAAGTCTACATCATGGAACACATTTGGCACCACTAGCTTACCCAAATCATACATCCAGTCGTTCCAAAAGGGGTGAAGAAAGTTTCTTTTTCCATACCACAATTCGAACATATCCAAACCTATGAGAGGAACCCTAGCACTGGCTATATTGGAACATTTATATACTAACCCTTCCCCTAGGATTTTTCCTTGCATCAAAACCAATCCCTTCTTCCTATCATTTTTTGACAAGGGCAATTGATCCAAGAAGTCATCATATAGGTTCCTATTTAAATAATCAATTTGGCCATAATGTTGCTTTGGTAGTGTCATCTTAGATAAACTAGGGCCTCTTTACAATTTCAAACTTTAAACAACTAGTACTAATAAGAAATATGAAATTACAGAGTAAAACCCTGCAATTTCTCACAATTCAGTTAACTTGTAGCCCTAAAACATTTAGCAACAAGCCCTACGACATGCACACATCAAATTTTCCCAAATTCAGGTTCAAACTAGGAGATGCAGAAATTAACTCATGGCTTTGTGTTTGCAAAAACTCCAACTTCTTGCTATAGCAATTCTTAACTTCGTCTTCAACTTCGAGACTGCTTTGCAAAGATACTTGAATGCTTTATGATACAATAAAAGTAGGAGAATTGTTTTTATTTTGATCAAATCATGCCAACAAGTGTCTCATTTACCATTAAATCTTGCTCATGCTCTGCATAAATGGCTCCAATGGTCTTTTATGCAGATTTAAATATTAGTCATCAATCCTTCACTTTGATCAGATCATCAAATAGCTACCTTCAAAACAACTGACACAATTGTTCACATGGCCATAAGGGCCCACCATACCATACGCTACCAAGGAAATCCATGTGGCATTTTCTTGTGATATCGCGATCAATAAATACCTTACAACTTTTGATCATGCGATAATAGGCAACCATAGATCTTGATCATCGATAATCTTGTTCTTTCAATACAGTCGCTAGCTTTGCCATTAACCGTTGAGCATCTTCCCTGTCAAGATCATAACATATCCAATAATTTGAAACACGTGCATCTCACAAATGCTTTAGTAACCTACTACATAATGTATTAAAGCCAAATTAATTTACCAAAGTATTTCATTGTTCCTTCGGCTACACCAGATGAGACACGTGGTGCTTTCCCGTGATATCACAATCAACCAAAGCAGTGTGGTGGGGTCATCATGGGATGCCGGGGAGCGGCTGAGATCAAACGATAATTGATCAACGGTCACACATATTTTTCCCCCTGTAAAATAAAACATTTATTAAAAGAACGAGGGGACATCACTAGGTAGATGATAAACAACGACATAAATTGTTTTAAAACGATGAAGCATGGGGCCATCCAAGACTTAGGGAAAAATAAAATCACGTGAAGGAATTAAAACAATAAGACCAAGAGGACCTAGCCTAGACAAAACAATGGGGCATAAGTTGTTTTTAAAACCCCTCCAAAAGTAATAGCAAAATAGATCCCACCCAAGGCATAAGATAAATAATAGGGTTTAACATGAAGACAAAGACAAAACCCCAACCTTAGGATTTTCCCAACACCATAAAAGACCAGTAACATAAGACGGGACATGAAAGGAACACAACGAGCAAAAATTGAAGCTCCATCAGGCTATGTTGGAACAATTATACACTAATCCCTCCCCTAGGTTTTTTCCTCACATCAAACCAATCCCTTCTTCCTATCATTTGTTGACAAGGCAATTGATCCAGGAAGTCATCATATTGGTTTCTACTTAAATAATCAATCTAGCCAGAGTGCTACTTTGTCAGTGCCATCTTGAGTAAACTAGAGATTCCTTTCTATCTCAAACCTTAGACAGACTAGGGCTAAACAAAATATGAAATTACAGAATAGAACTTTGCAATTTCCCACAATTTAGTTAATCTATCACCCTAAAACAATTATCAATAAGTCCTACGACAAACACATAGTAAATTCATCCCAAATTCAAATTCAGAATAACCACGAGATATAGAAATTGAACTCATGGCTTTGTGCTTGCGTAAACCCAAATCCTTGTTGTAACAACTTGTGACTTCATCCTCGGTTTCATGACTGCTTCACAAGGATATTTTGAATACTTTGTGATACCAAAAGTAGAAGAATAGCTGCTTTATTTTGATCAAACCAGGGAAGTAGATGTCATGTCCGCCATTAAATCTCACTCGCTACATGAATGACTCCATTCATATTTGACATAGGTTCAAATATTAGCCTTCGATCCTTCACCTTAGTCAGATCATCGAACGACTTCTTTCAAATCAACCTCACATAATCTCCATTGTGGCAACAAGGGGCCCACCATACTATAGGCTGCCAACAAAATCCACGTGGCATTTGCCCACAATATCACGATTGATAAAGACCTCACAACTTATGATCACATGATGGTGGGCAACCGTTGATCTTCAACCATCGGCAATCCAGTTCATCTAACACAATCACCAGCTTTTTCATTAACCATCAAGCATCTTCCCCGCCGAGATCACAACACCTCCGCTGATTTGAAACATTTGCATCTAACAAACGCTTTAGTAACCTGCTACATAATGTATTAAAGTCGGATTAATTTACCAAATTATTTCCATTGTTCCTTTGACTTCACCAGATGAGACACATGGCACTCGCCTGTGATATAGCGATCAACCAAGACAGTGTGGTGGGGTCAATGCGGGATGGTGGGGAACGACTGAGATCAATGGATGATTGATTAACGGTCATGCAAACTTGTCCCTCTACAAAATAAAAAATTTTATTAAAGGAATAAGGGGACATCACTAGGCCAACGACAAACAATGACATAAGTTGTCACTCAAACGAGGGAGCACGAGACCATCCAAGACTTAGGAGAAATAAAGTCAAGCGAAAGAAATAAAATGATAAAACAAAAGTGGGCTAGACCTAGACGAAGTGATGGGACTTAAGATGTTTTAAAACCTTCCAAAAAGTAACAGCCGAATAGATCCTTCCTAAGGCGTAAGATAATACTAGGGTTTTACAAGAAGACAGGTAAAACCCCAACTTTAGGCTTTTCCCAAACACCATGGATGACCAAAGATATAAGGCAAGATAAAACTTTGAAGCTCCATCAGTTCCATCACTACCCATAACCCTAAACCCTAAACCATTAACCCTTAAATCCTCTACC
>VDFB02179043.1:19070-46561 GCA_007258455.2 Sequoia sempervirens
TTGATTGTTGTACTACATTTAGGATGGGAAAAATATTTTTTTTTGAATTTGTTCTCATAATTTTCTTCTTGTCAATTCTACAACATTTAAGTTTCACTTAAGAAAAGGAATCTTCCTATATTTGATTATTGGTACAATTATACAATAAGAGAATTAAAAATAATTTTTAGATATTTGGACTCTTGTATAAAGTAACAGAGGATATTAATATCTCTAAATAAACTTACTTTAAGAAGCTAAATATAATAATTAAATTAGTTGTGTAACATTGATTTCAAGAGTAATATTATAATTGTACTAGTAAATGGAAGTTAGTTATTTTTATTTAATAGAATTGCTTTGTGAAATAATTAATTAAAAAAAGTATTCTCTTGAGCTACTCCTAGGTTTTCAAAGGATTTCTTTTTCTTAAATTTGTGTTGTTAGTTGATTGGAAACTCTTACTGCTTTGTCTACCCTTGTTGATGAGTCCTTGAGTATTTGATTTATTTTTGGGCTTCCAGAGGCAAGGGAAATCTTGTTGTCATGTTTGTTGATTTTTTTTCAAAAGTCTTTTGTACACCAACTGTATGGGTATCTTGTGAGGAGGAAATTGAGGTCTCCCATGGAATGCCTAGTTGGTAGCTTTTGGTTTTATTAAGTGATTTCGTTGAATTAAAGGTTGATTTTCTTTTGCATTTCCCTATTTGAGGTGACACCATTGTTGATTTGTGGATGGGTCTTGATGAATCTTCTTTTTATGGCTTTTTTTTGAGTTAATCTCATATTTAAGGTAAATTTTATCCTTGTGTTGGAATTATTGGGGAAAAACTTGTGTTGCTTCGTTTTACCCTTGTTTGTGGGTTTTCATTCTTTTGGCTTCCAGAGGCTTAAGTTGATTGTCAGTTGATGTTCTCTCTTTATGTGCCCTTGATGTGGCAAGTGTTTTGCTTTCATTATTAAAAAAGGGTTGTACGGAACTTTGTAAGACTCTGATGTTGTACATGTTAGCGAGATGGGTAATGCCTCGCAACGCTTTTATGTTGTGATTCTTTGTTCAAATTATGATGGTACAACCCTTGGTTATTTTGTGGTTTGAGATTGTTGGGTCTCTAGGGAGAGTGGCTCCTCGTGGGGGCCGGTGCCCCGTGTAAGGGGAAGAGCACAGGAGAACCCTGAGTCTAAACAAGGAAAATAATATTAACTTAGGAGGGTCCTTTAATCTACTTATAGTTTAATAAAACACTATTTTTATAAGAAGGCTTGACATTAGAAAGATAAGTGTTACTTATAGTTTAATAAAACACTATTATAGTTTTGCCAACATATACTATTGTATGCTTGCATGGTTTCTTAGTTAATATATGGGGAGATAGAGATAGATGGGGAGATAGAGAGAGAGGTAGAGATATACGGGAAGCGAAAGAGAGATGGAGATATATGGGAAGAGAAAGGAAGAGAGGTGGAGATAAAGATTCGATGGATAGGGGGGATAGGGAGGGGGAGATGGTGAGAGATAGAGAGGGGGAGGGAGAGAAAGGGATATACATAGAAAGAGATAAAGAGAGGAGTGAGAGGGAGATAAAAAGAGAAATAGAGATAGAGATATAGATTAGGAAAGATGGAGTGAATGATAGAGAAAGGGGGGAGAGGGAGAGATAGCTCAATAGATAGAGAAAGGGGGGAGAGGGAGAGATATCTCAATAGATAGAGAGGAGAAGAGGGAGTGACATAGATAGTGGGAGATATAGAGAGCGACATGGAGAGATATATCAATCACCCTCCCTATATCTCTATCTATTCATCCTTATCTCTTTATCTCTCTACCTCTCTCTATCTCTTTGTCTCCCTTTCTATTTGTATGTTTGTCATTATCTCCCTCTCTCTATATTTTCTTCCCTATATTTATCTTTGTCTCCTTAAGTGTGCAATGGGTACATTGAAGAGGTCTTAAAGGAGAATTATCATATCTTTAATCAAATGGCATGCTACCTTGAGCATAACTCCCCAAGGACACATTCCATCCTTGGATTGTTGACATGAAACAACCAATCAAAATTTAGTTTCTCTCTCTCATATTAATATATATTACTATTATATTAAATATATATTACTATTATATTATATTTTGTATTATATAAAAATATACTTATTATTAATTATTAATTATAATAATTTTATACGTATTTAATAATTTTGTTAAAGAATATAATATATAATTATAATAAGTTGAATAATTATATTATTTTTTATGTAAAATATAGCTAATATATACTTAAATATATTGTGGAATATTAAAACCTAGTTAAATGGCACCAAAATTTTCAATTTAATTAACATATTGTAAAACCTAACGAAACCAGGTAGTAGCTTGTCAAATTGGAGAAGTGAAAGGTCAATACCAGCACCAAGGAAGAGTTTGGAGTAGTGAAAACAAGGTCAATTCCAGTGCTAAGGGAGAGTTTGGAGTTAAAACAAGGTTAATACCAGTGCCAATGAAGAGTTTGGAGGAGTGAAAATAAGGTCAATATCAGTGCCAAGGAAGATTTTGGAGGAGTGAAAACAAGGTCAATACCAGTACCGAGGATGAGGTTGAGGGAACTCAAGGAAAATCGATGACCAAGGGGCAATGAAAACTGTAAGTTTGGCACCCCCATTCTCTTTGACCTACAATTTTCATGCTTAGTTTCCAAAGATCTTCTCGTACATTGGAACCCCCATTCTGATAAAATGGTATAAGATAAGACAAAAAATAAAATAGCTTAGTCTTTCACATTTTTATTGACCAACCTCAGCTCTTGGAAAAACTTCCATAATCTACCCACATCTTGGTTGAGGCCTAGGATTTCATCACATGAGTCTGAAGTAATTGTAGACTTAGCCCAAGTATATGCTAGGCTAAGGTAGATCTAATGAATGGAAATAGAGGCATAAAATTCTTCTTTAATACCTCCACCACAAACATATGCAAGGTGTTGGTTGTTTTTATGGTAAGTATGTTGATCTTATAATCTACCTATGGAATTGCCAATTCCAATAAAGGGTAGCTCGAAGGACTTGGACCAACTCACAAGGATTTTAAAGACCTCCTACACTTTGGGCTCTGCAAGACCCGGAAGGGTGATCCCTTAATGTGTTTACAACCTCTCCACCATCATCATAAACAACATTAACAACAACATATAATCTCATTTAATAGCTCAACATAATTTGGTAATACTGAATAGAATTGGTTGTTTATCAATAATATCAACTATTTGAAGCATGAGATAACTACAACAAAATTTCATAGTATAAGATAGTCATTGATTTGCAATTTGTAGCAAGCTCTAAGTAAAGGAAAACAAATACTGAACCATACAAATAAGTACAACTTAGATTAGTGCCATATATCCATTGGAGGAGTCAAATTTATAAGCATCTAAGGGTTTATGACAGATTTAACACATATAAGATCCTTGATAACATTTCTTTACAATCTCATCAATATGTATTCTAACCCAATACTACTTATCAAATCCTTATACAAAACATATCCACCTACAATCCCATTCAAACATTTTAATTAATTCCTTGAATTAATGCTAAAACAAGAATCATACACACTACAACAGTGAGATGACCAAAACATCCCTTGATCATTTTATTCAGAATTCAAATATGCTTGTACAATGGAGAGACATGAGTTCAAATTAATCATATCAATTCAAATACCAGTATTTTCATAAAACATCAAATCCCCATGAATTCAAAACCTACTACAAAATGACTCAAAACCTAAATTCCATTTTCCCTAAATCCATCAGACTTTACAATTTGCTCTGCAACTTCATCTAGACTCAACCAAAAATATCTAACTTGCTAACCCATACTTTTGGCCTTGAAATCCTTCTTATAGAAAATCAAGCCAGAAAGCACATGTGTCACTAGCCAATTGGACCGCATTGTGATATTCTAAAAAGTAACGGCCCAAAAGATCCCACCCAAGGCGTAAGATAAACACTAGGTTTTTACATGAAGACAAAGGTAAAACCCCAACCTTAGGCTTTTCCCAAACACCATAGATGACCAGAGACATAAGGAAAGATAAAAATGGAACACAAAAAGAAAAATTTTGAAGTTCCATCACAAGGAAAGGTCTCCTCCCTTCTTGGTAGTGATAACCTCCTCCACACACAACCCTTAAAAATTATAAATAGAGGAATATAATCTTTGAATAACTCAAAGTTGATTCTCTCCTACCTGATGCAATTAGTCATTTTATCCTTACAAACATTTATAGTGATTACTAGAGGCACATATACCAATTCTTCATAATAGAAGAATTTGATCATACTTTTCCAATGATGGCATTATGAGAAAACCTTAGGTTAAATGAATAATTCCTAGCTAAGTTCTTTAAATCATGTCCAACCATATAAAAGATGACCGCTGCTATGTGTACCTAGATACCATGGAGAAAGGCTCTTTGGGCTCTTTCATCAATCATCCTACCTCAAAACATACCAAAAGTATCCTAGCAATTAGACATAGGAATATTTAAGATGACTTAAAAAAAAATTATTGCCAAAGCATAAACTTATGATGAGTTAACCAGGCCTAGTACACACTCCCTCCCTGTTAACCACTTAGACATATGGAAACTAAATTTAAATTTTCTGCTATTTTTAGTCATGTAGGTGTCCAATAAACCACTTGGTGGTGTTTCCCTTCAAGTTTATTTACTTGAATGAAGTGAAAAATTCCTTTGATTACAATTAGAGAATACATTTGAGGCCTTGGTTGTGTAACTAGTGGACCATAGTCACATTTAACACTTGTTACAAAGTTTGAGAGTTAAAACATTAAGTAGATTTGATTTGTGATGGACACATTTGGACAGTAGTAACAATAACTTGCAATCTATCAAGACTTGATTACCTTATAACCTATGAAATTCTAGCAATGAAATGATAGATTAATGATAATGTCACCTTAGGATCACATCACCATGAAAGAATTTCATCCAACATCCTTATGAGTGCAGGTACCACCAAATAGGTATTTTTCAAAATTGTCTTCCTCGAGCGAGGGAAATTCAGGAAGAGAAGAGGAAAGCAAGATATGTAGTATGTCTAAAAGAGGGAGATCAACTAGAGGTAAAAAGATTAGAAGAAAATTTTGTAAACGCATGGAATTTTTTCTTGTTGAAGGGAGGTCATGTTCTTATGATGATGAGAGCATAGGTGACGTCGAGGTGCCCTTGAGGTACAAACATCTACGGAAACAATGGGTACCCAAGGAACTTCCTCCAATAAACATTGATTTTTGTGTCAACGAGAGGATATATCTCATAGCACCATCATCATTACATGATTTGGGCCTATTTTTTATGGACGACACAAAGGTTTGTTACGAAAAAGTTACTGAATTGATGGAGTATGTCGGACCCTATTATAGTTACAAAGATTGGATGCAACTAGTTCGATATACATGAAGTATGCGTAGGTATGCACTGTTAGCAAATTATATACAACTAAAAGATAAGGATCAAAATAAAGGATTCACTATGTACATTGATGGAAGGCCAAAAGCATCAGGGAATATTACAGGGTTTATAAACAGTACATGACCTGGGTCAACAAATAAGCAACCCAATTGCATATTCGAGGTGCGTGAGGGAAACTATGTATTCGTATGTGCGATAAAATCAATAACTGTAGGGGAAGAGTTGCTAATCGATTACAATTGAATCACTTAGTTACAAACATAGTTAATATGGGGGTGGTATGTACTATGTACCATTTTACCCAACCTCCAATTAATAACTCCAATATACCATTTTATTCTTATGTTTTTTTCGTAAGTCTATTGGTTTCATTTTGGTAATGTTTTTTTATATTTATTTTTTGTCACAGCGGCACGTTGATCGTATGGAGAAGGCTTTGACCCAGAGTACAGATCACGATGTATCTTCAAGTGCTTCTACCCGAAAGGTTTACCTCATTGTGATTCTACAAATTAGATATGAGAAAAATATTTTATTATTATGTTGTTTTCATAAGTTTATTGGGTTAATTTTGATAATGTTTTTAATATTCTTGTTGTAGTCAACTGATCGAGGAAAGGCACCAGTAGTAGATGAGAGCATCCATAGGGAGGTGTAGTCAGTATTATGTGATGATGACATTGCTTACTCAACAAACCCTCTCGATATGATAAGGAAGACCCAAAAAAATGCAATGAGGAAATCCTTAAGTTGTTATTCATAGTGCCTCAAACAGATGAGATAAGAGAGAGGGTTAAAATATTTACTAAGAGATCACAAAACTTGCAAGCTGTCATGAGGTCTTTAATTATAACATAATTTCATTCATGGTTTTATATTTTTTACTCTTTTATGTCATGAACTAAAATATGTGTTGTTTTTATAGGATTTTTTGCACCCTCATGGTGCTCCTAGCCATGATCAGGGTACTGCAAGTGCTGCCCGAGGAGTAGGGGTTGGTACAAGTGTCCATCCTGATCTTTCTGTGCATACATCACATCATCTGACCCCATCATCTATTCCTATATTTTTGTCTGAAATGTTGGCAACACATACCATGTAGGCATCCGTTAGTGCACCCTCTAGCAGCAAACACATGCTAGAACATACGTCAGGACATGTACCTGGGGATGCAGAGGCCACTAGTACTGGTGATATTTTAGCAGCATTTCCTAGATCTTCTCATATTACTAATACAGGAACATTGCTGGTCACATTTGTGGTGACTGAGGATTTCGTTCCCATAAAGATAGAGAAGGTCCCAGGTAATTTAAAATATTTTAATTATTATTATATATAATCCAATTGAAATTTACTTATTGATTATTCTTTTTAGACTATTGATCCCATGATCATTTTGTAGGAAATGATGTTTTTTATAAACATTTAAGTGATATTAAATTGGAGCTCTTCAGGCCCACCATACGTACACGGTGGAATACCCAAAATCAAGATTTAAAAGATGAGCTCATTAACCGTTTAGTTGTGCTCTTTGGTGATAAAACATTCAACCAAACCAAGGTCCTTAAGAAAGTTGGTACCTATCTAAATTATGTGAGGGAAGAATATAGGTCACATTTAGAGAAGAACAAAAAGTACAAGCGTCCCCCCATGATTTCAGAGAGGGAGTGGAAGGACCTGGTGTCGGATGGAAAGGAGAAGAATCAAAAGAAAAAAGGAAAGACACCACCGGGCCAAGGAAGGTATGTGATACTATCAACAATGTAATTATATACTGATTACTATTTATTTTTACATAATATAACATATTTCAAAATTTTCATAGGCTACCTAACACATTGAAAGCAACAAAGGAAAGACTAGAAAAACACGGGCAACACAAACTTGGCTCTCGTGGTTATATGAAATTAGCCACATGAATTATAAGTATCAATAAATGAAATATTGTATTCAAATAATAAATTGAAAACAATTTTGGTTTTATCACACCATAGAAGCAAAATTCATGATCTTATACAAAAATGGAGGGCTCTGAATTCAACAGAGTTCCCACAAAAGAGGACCTAAAGATTGTCTTCTAGCAAGGCTATGGAGTTGTGGCTAAATGCCTAAGATTCTTGAATGGGAAAACACAATCTTCCATTGCATCTGACATGCAGGTAAATAAACTCAATAAAGTTTATTTAAAATTGAATACTTGTGCAACCTATTCAATATTAATTTCCACCATAAAGTAATTACATGCCTATTTGTTTTAAACATTCAAGCAATGATAATACTACATATGACATTGGAATGCAACCTGGTGAGGGTGGAGCACAACCTACAGATGAAGGTCATGGTGTGCATCCCAGTACTTTAGAGCATGTAGAGCATGATCAACATGTTGAGCATGATCAACATGTTGAGCATGATCAGGCTAGAGAAGATCAGGAACATGATGTGGCCCCATCAAGTAAAGAGGACCACTCTATAGTTATTTTAAACATATTTAATTGCAATTGGTGTATTAATTAATGTAACCTTTCATTTTTCAACTTTAGAGCATGTAGAGCGTGATCAACATGTTAAGCATGATTAGGCTAGAGAAGATCAGGGACATGATGTGGCCCCATCAGGTAAAGAGGACCACTCTCATGTTCTTTTAAACATATTTAATTTCAATTGGTGTATTAATTAATGTAACCTTTTGTGTTTCAATTGCAGATCAGGATTTAGAGGTTGTTCAACATGTTGAGCATGAGTCTAGAACAAGAGTTTAGGAACATGATGTGGACCCATCAAGTAAAGGGAGCCACTCTAATGTTTTTTTAATTAATGAAATACTTGTAACAATAATAGTAAAACATATCAGTTTAGCATTTCTTTGTTATTGTAGTAGACCCCCCTTGCAGCGACGTCCACGTCGTGAGAAGACGACTAGGCGTACATTAAGATCATGAGCAGAGGGAATAAAAACTAAAGGGGAGATAGATGATTTAGAAAACGATACTCCACTTCAGATTTTTTTAGCTTTAAAAAAGAAACAAAAAAAAGTGATTGTAATCATATAATGACAACCATATTTTTGATAATATGTAAAAACTAAAAGAATGAGTATTATATGTTAATGAATGAATGTGAATATGTTAATTAATGAATGTTATATTTTATTAATGGATGAATGAATGAATGTTATATGTTATTAATAGATGAATGAATGATTAATGTTATATGATTGGGTGCGGGGAATTAAGAGTGATGTGAGGGGTAGGAGGGGTCAAATGAGCTTCCACCATCATGTGGTTGGCCCTGTTAAGTATAGAATATTAAACTATTCTTGAAACAAAGTTAAGCTCAATAAGGTAATGCACTTTTCAATATAAGAAATGCATCATTTGAAGCATCAAACAAATATGCAAAGATGAAAGAAAGTGCTAACTTTTCACTATGGTGGCAAAAAAATGATTCTTTATACCCTGAATCCATGCTTTGCGTCATAATTTGAAGTTGTTTCCATTCCAATGTTCTGAGTTTATTTTGTTTGTATGGCTTTGTATGAATACCACATTGTGTTGTGTGTGGATTTGGTTTCAAAGCTCTATTTCTTCTATTTTTGGTGGTGACATAACTCTAAAATTTGACTTTTGTGCATAACAAGTTAGTGGAAAAATTGAAAGCTCTGAAGGTTTTAGAGGCTCGATTGAGATAGATACACAAATATTTGGATCTCGTTGTTGATGGGAGGCTTCCACTTAACCATGAAATTTTGTACCATCTACAAGTATACAAAACTTTCTCTACTTACATTCATTCTTGATCATAAATGTCGTAAATGATATTAATGCTTCAAACTTTAGATTTGTTTCATTGTTATAATGATCAAAATATTATACTTTTCTATAAATTCAAGCATTCTCTTGCCCCCTACCCTTTGCTCTCTCCCCCCTCCTTTAAATAGTTTTCTTTGTCATAAAAGATTCACATTTCTGTCTCATTTACACAAATTTATCTGAAGTGCTAGGAGTGAATAAAGATATGGAAAAGATGATGGATTATGTCTAAACAAAAACTTTCCATCTTATAGCTAATTAAATCCTTACTATTTGAATAGTTTAGAGCTCAAATAATGCTTGTATATGCATGTGTAGCAATAAGGGAGCTTATGTGAATATTGAAATTTTAAACATCACTTTGGTATTTTTCCTTAGGCAGTGAAATGATATTTTGAGTAATACAAACCTACACACACATTGATATTTTTTTGGCATTGCATTGAGGAATTTTTTTTCTCGTATACCTACCCTCGGCTAGACATGGAGGTATATAATATTAGTTTCTGGGTTTTTTCTGTAAGTAGTTAATTTCACAGAGGAAAACTAAAATCTTCTTAATGTCCTTTCAGGTGTGAAAGCATATGAATCACTTGTTGAAGGCACCATTTTTTATTAATCCAAAAAGTGGTTTTTTTTTTTTTTAGGCTCTAGAGATGTAGCTCGGCTCTTTCCTTTGCACTTTTCATCTATTTTGATGATTACAATAGATTGTCCTCATAATTTTTCATGTAGATCTTGTAACCTTATTTTCTACCAATCAATTTGCAAACTAGTCACATATTAAGGTCCATTACTTCATATGTTCAGGTTGTGTTTGTGTGCCAATAAATCTTGATGATTGTGAGAAATTTAATCCTACAAGTGTACCCAATCTTTCTCAAGTAAAAGTCTTACCTTATTGTATAATACTTTAAATGGTTAATTGAAGGTGCTTCTTTAGATCTAAGATAGTTGAACCCTAGATTAAAATATGGTATTAGATGGGCAGTATAATGATAAAACTGAGGTCCATTGAACACAAATTACGAATATAATTTACTGGACTATGAATAGTGTTACAATTATAATTATTTCTCCTTTACCTACCTCTGTATTAATGAAAAAGATAGCAGATATTGGAAGTTAATTACATGTATCATGTATGTGTTAGTATTTTGATTTTGTTTAAGTTGTTCAAGAGCTTGATTAGGTCAAGAATATGTTCTACAAGCTCTGTTCTCTTGACACTACTCAACATTTTCCCTACACATTTTCTCTTCAATTCAGACATTTCTTAACTCCTTCCCTTGTTAGCCCTTGGTTGTTCTCAAGTGTAATGCTTTTTCTATGCATCTTGCAGTCTGTATGTATGATTAGTCATCTCTTATGAAGCATGGATAACCTTTCATGGAATTGTTGTTGTGATTAAAAAATTTTTATTGTGAGAATAATCATTTAATTTGTATGGAAGTAAGTCTTTTTCATATTATTTGACTTGGTATTGTAAATTTATCTTTGCAGGATTCTCTGGGGGGAACAATAGAAATGTGATGATAGGTAGAGTTGTACATCATCATAAATCATTTGGAATTATCAATATATTGCTTATAGAATACTCCGTGCAAGTAAAATGGAATGTGCAATAACAATTGGTCTCGAATTGCAATCTGAATATAAGTACATTATACACAAGAAGATGGTATCTATTCTATGATTTAAAGAATCCCAAAATAAGAAAATTAATAGGTTCCATCATTTACTTGCTCTTAGACACTTGTTTAATCGACGAGACCCTTAGAATGTCTTGCTGATAACCAGCAGTGTTCAAAACTCCTAAAGAAGTTAGATCAGTATGACATTGGATCTGTCTTCCTGACCGAAGTCATCGGCAAGACATGGACTATCAGAGTGAGTTTTCTATCCTGTGTCGATGACTGATCTCTCACCAATGGGTTGGCTTTGGTGTTCATCGCCAAGAGTCTGCATGATGACATGGTGTAGGTCTATTTAAAACTCCTGAAGAGGTCAGATTGGTGTGACATTGGATTTGTCTTGCCAACATAAGTCATTGGTAAGACATGGACTATCAAAGTGATTTTTCTATCCTATGTCGATGATTAATCTCCTACCAATGGGTTGGCTTTGGTGGTCATCGCCAAGAGTCTCCGTGATGACATGGTGTAGGTCTATTTAAAACTCCTAAAGAGGTTAGATCAATGTGACATTGGATCTGTCTTGCTGATGGAAGTCATCAACAAGACATGGACTATCTAAGTGAGTTTTCTATCCTATGCCGATGATTGATCTCTCACCGATGGGTTGGCTTTGGTGGTCATCGCCAAGAGTCTCTGCGATGACATGGTGTAGGTCTATTTAAAAATCCTAGAGAGGTCAAATCGGTGTGACTTTAGATTTGTCTTGCCGATGAAAGTCATCGAAAAGCCATGGACTATCAGAGTGATTTTTCTATCCTATGTTGATGATTGATCTCTCACTGATGGGTTGGCTTCGGTGGTCATCACCAAGAGTCTCTGTGATGACATGGTGTAGGTCTATTCAAAACTCCTGAAGAGGTTAGATCTGTGTGACATTGGATCTATCTTGCTGATGGAAGTCATTGAAAAGACATGGACTATCAGAGTGAGTTTTCTATCCTATACTGATGATTGATCTCTCACCGATGGGTTGGCTTCGGTGGTCATCACCAAGAGTCTCCGCGATGGTACATTTCAACGAATATTTTTTAAAAAAAATTGCATTGTTTTGTCACAATTTCGATGAAGGCCATCGATGAATCATCGAAAAGGTCTAACAAAGTTGTTATAGCTGTGATGAAGGCTTCATTGTAACTCCTTTCCCATTTTGTCGAAATGGCGATGAACTTCTTGTGTTGTTTCGATGCTTCAGAAGAGCCATTGCAATTGCATTTTGGTTGTAATTCATCAGTGGATACACAAAGTTTTCATCAATATTCTAATGAACATCTAAGTCATTTTATGATGCCAACGACCGACGAATCTACACTGTTATTTCGACGTTTAATTTGTCATTAGAATTTTGACGAAAAAATGGCGACAATTTTTTTTCGTCAATTCATCAATTGTCTGACAAATGTTTGTCGAATGACCGACGAACATTTGTTAGAAAATGGAGTCAAATTCAATAGTGATAGTAATATTAGATTAAATTATATATAATATATAATTATATTTATTATTAAATAATAGTATATATAGGCTTTTAGCTGATATTTTTGTCGATTTTACCATTACACTACAGCTAGTTTACCATTAAATGGCAGTTGAAACTTGTTTTCCAATGACACAATATATGTAGCATGCCATTTGATTAAAGATATGATAATTCTCCTTTAAGACCTCTTCAATGTACCCATTGCACACTTAAGGAGACAAAGATAAATAGAGGGAAGAAAATATAGAGAGAGAGATAATGATAAACATACAAATAGAAAGGGAGACAAATAGATAAAGAGAGGAAGAGAGATAAAGAGATAAGGATGAATAGATAGAGGTATAGGGAGGGTGATTGATATATCTCTCCCTGTCTCTCTCTATCTCTCTATATCTCCCACTATTTATGTCACTCCCTCTTCCCCCCTCTATCTATTGAGCTATCTCTCCCTCTCGCCCCTTTCTCTCTCATTTAGTCCATATCTCCCTCCATCTCTCCTACTCTATATCTCTATATCTATTTCTATTTTTATCTCCCTCTCACTCCTCTCTCTATCTCTCTCTCTTTCACCATCCCCCTCTATCTCTCTATATCACCCCCTTTCTATGTCTCTCCCTCTCCCTCTATATATATTGAGCTATCTCTGCCTCTCTCCCCTATCTTCTTCTTCTTTATCTCTCTCCCTTTCTACATATCACTCTCCCCCCCTCTTCTTTCTCTCCCTTTTCTACCTATCTATCTCCCTCTCTTATCTCTCTTCCTCTTCAACCTATCTCTCCCTCTCTCCCCCTCTTCTCTATCTCTCCTCCTATACCTATCTATATCCCTTTCTCTCCCTCCTCCTCTCTATCTCCCCCTATCTATTTCTTACCATCTTTCCCTCCCTATCCCCCCTATCCATCAACTCTCTATCTCCACCTCCCTTCCTTTCTCTTGCCATATATCTCCATCTCTCTTTCTCTTCCCATATATCTCTATCTCTCTCTCTCTCTTTCACCATCCCCCTCTATCTCTCTGTATCAACCCCTTTCTATGTCTCTCCCTCACCCTCTATATATATTGAGCTATCTCTCCCTCTCTCCCCTATCTTCTTCTCTCTCTACCTTTCCACATATTGCTCTCCCTCTCCCCCTCTTCTTTCTCTCCCTTTTATACCTATCTCCCTCTCTTCTCTCTTTTCCTCTTCAACCTATCTCTCCCTCTCTCCCCCTCTTCTCTATCTCTCTAATGTCAAGCCTTCTAAAAATAGTTTTGTATTAAACTATAAGTAGATTATTGTCACCACTCTTCATTCCACATGAAATGCCAAATGTAGCAATTTTTTTGTTGCTTTTTTCAAGTTCCATTAACCAAGCTATTTAGTGGGTTGAATAAAGCTGTGTTATGACCCTTGGTCTCTTTAAAATAATTAGAAAATATTAGGGAGATCAGGAAGGGGAAAAAACTAAACTCATTCAAAATAGGGGTAGTTGTGGGTTTGTTGGTTTTCTTTGTATACTATATACTTAGTTCCTCTAGGATAAATAAGTCACTGTAGAAATGAAAGATGTTTAATTATCTACCTAATATTGTTTTGTGTTTTTGAAATGGAAGAAATCTACAACTCTATAGAAATTGCTAAATGCTAATGGTCAAATTATTAGATTATTTAGATCATTTTCTTAGTTGTGTATTCTAACTAATCTAGAGTAAGCTTTTTCATTTTAATTGACTACTACATAATAGTTTATGTGTTGATAAATTGTTTCCATTCTTTGTAGTTTTTACATTGGAATACAAATCATATTTAATTTCACGCCAATATACTTCTTTCATAAATCATATTTGTTTAATATCTTAAAAGATGTTAGTTAAATTGGCAAAGTTGTTTGAGTTAATTACTAAATTTGATCTAAAAATGTTCAACACTTTAGATATATTCAATTAGATATACATATTTAAATTGGAGATGTCATTTGAGTTAATAATTAAATAATGTAATAATCAATTAAAGCAAGGGACATAATTTTGGATGTGTTTGAATTTAATAAATTACAAATTAAAAGAAAAAAATTACTTGAAATAAGTGCTTCATAACCCATCTAATAAAATAATAACCTATCAAAAAGGAAATAGGAATTTTTTAAAGAAAATAACACTTGACCCAATCATAAGTGTATGGCCTTCGCAAAAAGGAGTGATCCACCTTAGCAATAACAACTACCCCATCCAAAATTTGCTCACATTACACAAAGCCACAATGTTCCTCCAAGATAAGCCAATAAAATACTACCTTATGTGTCCTACTAATCAAATTGGAGATGATCCTAAAAATGACATTGTGAAGGGTGATTGGTCTAAAAAATCTAAACAAATTTGCAATTATTTCACTACTACGATCAATGTGTCATCATATTTCATAAAATTTCCCAAAACACTATTCATTATGATAATATGGAAATTTATAGGAGAGCTACAATAGTGGTAACATCATGAATTAAAATTAAACATTAAAAAGTACATCATGAATTAATTATGTAATCACATAAAAATTAAAAACATCATGAATTAATTATGTAACCACATAAGTCAAATATAATTCTATCAAGTGATTAATATCAAATAGATAATATAATCACATAACTCATACATTTCAATGTCATTGATCTTATTCATCCAAATCTTTGTATGTATCATCTGATCCAGATTCGACATTGTAAGGATTGGTCATATCATCATCATCATTGATATCAATTTCGATAATGTCATCATCCACACAAATATCATCTTCATGAACATTAACTCCTACATCAGGGTGCCATTATAATAGTGGTTTACAATTTATATGAGGAAGGAAATTTTGGTTTTTCCCTTTTCCTCAAACTCAAGGGGTTCGACCAAACCTCACTAATGGTTTGATCGAACCACACGGTTCGGTCGAACCCCTAGTTAGTCTGAACCCCAAACCCTAAATGGAAAAAAACATTATTTAAATGGGTTCGGTCGAACCTAGGTTAGACCGAACCCCTTTGCATATGACAAAAAAACCAAAAGCTCTCATTTCAACTGTCACTTTCTAAAATTTCCATTGCTTTCCCTGCGTGCGGCGAACCGAGACCGTGACGGCGAGCAAACTAATTTCTTCTTTCCAGCGAACACAACTTCAACTTGGTCTCTCCAAACTTCATCAGCCTAAACTTCCATAACGAGCACCAGGTATTTTAAATTCAATTTTTTTAGAGTTTAAAATGCATTGATATGTTAAATTTTGAAACCCTAGATGCAATTTTTTTCAAATTTGTTGAATTCAAATTGGATTTCTTTAGAAGTTTTTAAAATGTTTTCAAATTTGTTGAATTCAAATTGGATTTGTTTGGAAGTTTTTAAAATATTTTCAAATTTGTTGAATTCAAATTGGATTTGCTTCTCCATTTTGCATACATTTTTATGTTCTATGTGTAAATGAAATATGTCTTCCCATTTCAACAATCAAAGCTATGGATACCCTACTCTTAAATGGAAAGACCAAGTGAAACATATAGAAGAACTTAATAGCATATGGAAACAAACAATATAAAGTTATGAAGTTCAAATAGAACCACAAATTGTATCATTTGTAACATTAAAAATGTCCATATTAACCTATCAAGAGATAAATATGCAAAATAGATTTAATTCTAGTTACAAGAAAAATGTATAAATTATAAATTTATAACATAATTATGTACATGAGAAAATCCTCTTTGAAGAAAAATCCCACAACCAAAAACATGAACCAATTATATTATTTGATAATAATATCATTTACAATAAAATATTCATGTGCATACCCTTATAGTAGTATCATCAACATGTGATTCATATGGAGTAATTTCTAGTAACATGATGATACCTATAAAATCATTATGCTTTCTCCATCTAACCTTATAGTGTAACTTCTCCTTCCATTACCATGCCATTACCTTTCTAGACCTTCCCCTCTTTATACATTCTCCTTTTTATCCTACACTACTCTTACCACTAATATATCCCTATACCTTGGATATACTATTGAAGAAATTTAACTTTCAATATCGCAAAAATTAGACCCATATTTTTAAACGTAAAATGTGTATAATAAAATACAATCCATGCTTCCTAATTCAACTTCATTAATATCTATCGAATGAACTTAGGTTCATTACAATAAGATAATCATATAGCCATAATTAGTTGTCAAGATAATGGTAAAGTTTTCAATAGCCATATTTATCCTTCCACATGCCACCATTAGACATACACATAAGATTCATTAGGAAAAGTGGATGTGTGGATATGTGGATATGTGTCAAAAAAATGCTTTGATAAGATGTGTGTAAGGAAAAAATGGAGTTCAAGTGTTTGATTTATGTCTATATCATAGGTCATAAACTCTAGGGGAATTATTACCACTTTGCACAATATTGCACCATATATATATATATCAAAATGAGGCAAAAAATACAATAGGAATAATATGGATATGCAAATTTTATCATTACATTTTTTTCCACTTTAAGATGCATGTGAACATTTTAAAATAATCGTGCATCTCAATTTAGACATCAAAAAACATGAAAAAGTGGTTTGTTGTCTTGTGTACAACACATCCTTTTTCTTTTGAGAAAATTATCTATCACTTTGTAAAATCCTTGCTATGTTGAGATTATTTAATTTTTTCCCTCCATATTTGTAGTCCTTTTTATTTCTAGAAATATAATTTATGACATTTTTTCTTAATAAACAACATATGAATAAATTTTACATGGTTGTAAATTTTACACATGGTTGTATGCAATCTCATATATATAGTACGTATGGTTGTGATTACAATGTTTATATTGTGTTTAGATTTGGTTTTATATTATCCTTCCAAAAAAAGTTTGATGTTTATAATATTTTGATTTACCTTTGGATTTTGTAGACACTAAATCTCACATACACTCATATCCATACCATGGTCCCCACCCGAACACCTAACATCCACTTATTAACAAAATTCATGATACCTTAATTCCTACACTTTATCAAAATCAAATTAATTTTTCTTTTCAGACCTAAAACGATCAAGGCCTAAACTAATTAAAATATTTATTGTAAAAATTTCCATAGTAAAGTACAAAATAGAGAAGGGCATGTCAACCCACAAATCATGAAGGTGTAGGGACAAAACCAAGAGACCCATCAAATAGGATTGTAGCAATCATATATAGACAAAATTGATTAAGAAAACCTACCATAAATGAAAAAAAACCTAAAAAGAAGACATATATTACATATTTTTTGAGTGCCCATATATTACATATATATAGCAAAAACTAGCAGAGGGTGAGGGACATGAGTGAGGAGAAACAACATTTCCTTATGTGCCTCCATTGTTTCTCCATACAATAGAGCGCTCAATTCTATTTTATGTCCATTGATTGTATTATCCACTAAAGATTCATCCCATTCTTGCAAGGTTCATTTCAAAGAAATTCAAACACAAAGGAAACTAGAATTTTCCTTTAAAACTTTGTGTCTAAACAAATACCCAACAAAATATTTTTCATTATGTAAGTTATCATCCTGAATGGCATTGTTTAGGGAATGGTCCAAAAAGAACTTATAAAACATAATCCACTACAAACTAAGCAACTAAACCATAATTTTGAAGAAGATCCATAGCATTAAACAAAAATAAAGACACTACCTAAGAGAGAGACATTAACTAGAGAGTTTCATATAGAATTTGGTCACCTACGGTCACCCAAATTACTAACTCCACATGCCAACAATCAATCTTGAAAATTTTCTTCAGCATTTTGAAAAAAAAGTCTCAAACTCTAAATGTACTCCCTTTTTGGGATGGGATGAATGCTTTCCTATTGATCAAATCGGCCTCCATTGTTACTCGAGTAGAATAAATTAACCAAATATTTAAATGAATCATTCTCTCACAAATATTGAAATAAATTAAAATAAATCCAAGTAAATCTATTATTCCTAGATAATTCAATGAAAATTATGATAAATTAGTTTATATATCAATCAAATTATTTAACATATTTAATCAAATTAGATAAAAATTGAAAATAATTCAATCAATTCATTGATCAAAATAATTAAGAAATTTCATTAAATAAATAAATTAGTTAATTAGGTAATAATAGTAGCCACATTTTAATTGGGTTTTAAACTCATGATACATGATCAAATCCTAGCAATTTATCCATCATATAAAAAATCTATAAATTGAGATCAAATCCATCATTTTATCGTCTCAATTTTGAGCAAGTATATTTTATCTAGTTGGGCAATAAATGTTTTATCATTTGCAAGATATATCCATTTGTCAATATGTATTTCATTATAATTTTAGTTCATTTTTTGTGTAATTCATCTTTTCACTCTATTAGAGGTGATTTTTTAATTCAATTTGAAGTCTACATTTATTTTCCTCAATGTCTCATTTATTTAAATTCAATGCTTACAAATTGACATGCTTGGTGGGATGCAAACCCACAAATGCTCGGTTACATTTTATATTTTATACTATTAAAGTATTTGATTTATGCTTTATTTGTTATTTAATCTATGTTGATCACATTTTTCTATATCTATCCTCTTCGCCTATCCTTCTCTATGGATATGTTCCACTCATATCTACCACCCTGAGGTGATCCATGTCTCAATCCTTGTCAAGGTCACTCCTCCTCTACCTATATCCTTTCTCAATGAGCTAGATCTATCACTGCTACTCCCCAAAACACCTACATTTAAATATTAAAAAAATGTTTAATAAATCATACAACATTGATTAAAACTAACTAAACAATGAAAGCATTTAATATTATAACACCTTATGAATTATATTGAATGTCCCCACCTTGAAATTTATAGCCATCGATGTCAATCACTTATTCATACTATAGCTTTGTTCTCCAAAACACCTACATTTATATAAAAGTGATTTTTTAAGAAAAATAATATTTAACCTACTTTTAACTCAACAATAATGGATGTATTTCTATCATAAACTCTTCATACTCATAACAAAATCATGGCCTAGGTAGAGTATAAAATTTTTTGTTTCCAACCTCATATGTTAATCTAGAGTTAGACTGTCAAAATTGTTGAATTTCATCCTATGTGCTATTAATTAGCTTCTTATCGACTCACGGAAGCCTACTACTAAAAGCCCAAGTATGATTTTCAATAGGACTTTCTAATCATGATCTTATTGATAGTACTTTTGATAATGTTTTACAATTTAGGCTTAATTGAAGACAAGTTTACCTTAATAATTGAGCCTTTTTAATTATTTAATTTGTTACTAATGATGTTATTAGTCTATGAGCAACTCTTTTATCTTTTTCCTTACTATTATTTACAATAGAATTTAATGCATTAAAAAAAACTTTAACAACAATATTATTTCAATCAAACTTTTTGTTTACATGAATCTTTGAAATTTATTTAGTAAAGGTCTCATTTTGTACATCTTTAGTAATTGTATAAAAATTTGGAATATTTTGGTTAATACATCTTATTGGAAAACCATTCATTGAAAATTTTTGAAGCCCACAACCGAATGGTTTGTGATGACCTCTTGCCTTCAAGAATTTCTATTATGCTCATCAATTTCAAACCATTTTGGGGTTCTTGAATGTTTTTAAATTTTAACAAACTCATTACAAAAAGATGGATTTTGAATTTCTTTTTCTTCTTCACATTTAGGTTCTCTCTTCTTATGTAATTTGGAGACACATTGAGTTTCATTGGTTCATGTGAGATATTTATAACAAGTATGCAATGAAGTCAAACTTTATTAGATTTGATTCTTAATATGAGATATTTATTTTGCTTTCCAATCTATAATTTTTTGATGTTCTTGGCTATATAATTGAAGTTCATTTATGTTAACAACTATTAGATTAAATATTTTTATCCCCAATTATTTTCAAATGATTTTATACTTTAATCTTTGTATTCTTGTTCTTTCTTTCATCATTTCATTTAAAATTTGAACCATTTAAGGATGCTATGTTATAGATTATAGTTGTCTTCCAATTCTTTTTAAATTGTTTATAGTATGAAAATATTATTGATGAATAGATGAATTATTACAAGTTCTATTTTAGATTTGTATTCTCTTTATCTAGATATATTATTTACCAAAGTCTCATTGCTTTTTTAGGTGTATTGTATATATATATATATATAACATGGAAAATGCAAATCATGTTCCACCTATGCCAGATTCTTTGTTTGTAAATACTAGTAATGAGATAAAAAAAATTTGAGAGATTCATTAGCACAGGGTGCAAACCCAGGGATATATAGTGAACCATGCATGTTAATATTGCATAGTCTAGAAAAACTAAAAGATGAACTTGAGAGGACTAGTGCATATTCCCCAGATAGAGTGACTGCTATTCTTTCCCACATGCGGGAATAAGTACATGGTGACATTCCCCTTAAACAAATACAAGATAATGTCACCAAAGAAATGATAAAAGCCACTTGTTTTCCATTTTATCAAAATGTGCGTAAGGTTAGGGGATACCATGTCACTAGATGTGTCGATCATGCTATGGCCTCATTGATCTACCCACAATTTCTCGTAGCACATGATCTATACCCAAACAATGACCAGATTCCATTTGGGCCTCAAAGTTAACTACCTGGACATTCCACCATACGTTGGTCAGGGGCGTGGTAGGATTGCTGATAGGCCCACCTATCATCGAGCAGATAGACCACCCCCAGTGTTTAGGGTATTGGTTGGTGTCAGGTCTCCTGCTCTCACCCCAACTCTAGCCCCCATAGCAGATGAGGTTGTCGTTGCTTCCCAAAAGGAAGCAATTGACACTGTAGGTGGCATTGCGGCTGCCACCACTAGGATATCTAATGATCATGTAGGTCAGTATTTCATATCCAGACATTCTTGATCCACACCATTGTTCAACACAGTGGACCACCATGGATCCTTTTATAGTGGCCGACATCCCTACTCCTACACAGCTTGATGCACTTACAGGAGATATGTCACACATGACTCTGCATTGTTTGGCTGAGGACCTGTTGGAGGCATATTCCCACATTGCATCAGACAATGGGATCGGTATAGAGCATCTTAAAGATCATTTGAGACATAGAGGTCATTTAGTCCCAGGATCCCATCACTCTTAGCCGAGCACTAGTGTGCATCAAGATCCACCTACAGTTCATACGGTAGTTGCACAGACTATGGGTTTTACTGATATGTTAATTGGTTCTGGTTCATCATCACCAATGCCATCTCACCTTCATAGTCCTCTACATTCATCATTTCTGGCACGACATGAGATAGATTGGATGGATGCAAATGTTGATTCATCGCTTGATCGTTTGGTGGATATGGTGGAGGCGACTGTTTCAGAGGACTTAGGTCATATGATATCAAATGATGTGCATGTATGTGTGCATGTGCATGTTTCAATTCTTTCTTCATTATTTTTTAAATTTCTTTTTAACTAGATATTCATGAAAGTTGATATATATGTGTATATATATTATTATAGGTGGACATACCTCATATCACTCCTAGCTTTGGTCCAAATCATGTGCATGATCGATGTGACTATGTGGATGAATTTTCTATCAGTGGACATGTGAGTTTTACATTTTTATATAATCACATGTGTATATGTACATGCAATATATTTATGTATGCATAGATCTAGATTGATATTTAAAAATACAAGTTCATTTAAAAATAACTTTCATAAAATTTATTTAATATAAATTATATGTATTTAACACATCTTGTACAAAATTTTATTTGCAGGGCTCAGCACATCCATAAGAGCAGGACCGTTCTCATTCAGATGGCCATTCGTTTAGGAGTAGACATTCATATTAGGCCATGCACTCTAGTTATGATCTTTACCATGTATTTGATTATATGATGATCTTTAATAATTATTTGATATTTGATGATCTCTAACTTACACTTTCTTGGAGTGATATACATACATTTGCTTATTTTTTGTTCTTTAGTATTCGACATTTGATGATCTTTAATTTACATTTTGCTTTTATGATATGTACATATATTTTCTTATATGATATATGCATACATTTTCCTCTTTGCTTATAATATGTGTTATGTTTATATGTATTGAATCCCTTTACATGTATGTACATGTGTTTGCTTATGGTTTAAACATGTTTACACATAATATATGTATGCATTTGCTTTAAATATTCAATATACATACATGTTTTCTTATTTTATGATCTCTTAAAACTTACATTTCCTTATATTCAATATACATTTGATCTCTAGTAGAATTTTAGGGAAATCAATGCCACTTTATAATTAAGTTCATTCATGTTGATCACAATAAATATTTTTTTAAAAATGACTTAAACAACATGAACCATTGAGTTGAGAACAAGATATAATCTTTTTGACAAGTAACTTGAAATTCAATTCAAATTATATCGAGCTATTATATGTTTTGCAAGTGGCAATTCAATTCAAATATAATTAAGAAAATTAATTCAAATTATGCCTCTATTATGCATTTTAGACAGCTAACTTGGAAATTCATTTCCAAATATAATTAAGAAAATTTAATTCAAATTATACCTCTAATGTTTATACATTTTTTGCACTTTAACAAAATTCTAAAATTACTAGATATGTTGTTAGCCTATGAATTAAATAACAACAAACTCCACAATGGGAAATAGCTTGTTTGTTTACTACTTGATTCATTTAAACTAGGATCCTATTATTCCATGTACACTTGAATAATTTTGATTCACTTGGAGTGCAGATTTTGGAGAAGTTTTTGCACATTTATCAAGGAGGAAAATATTGGAGCTCGACAACTTTCCATTTTTATCAATCAAGGAAAAATTTGGAGGATAATTTAAATAAGTTGGTAGAGGACTTTTTTAGAGTCATCTTTAAGTTGAAGAATAAAATGGGACAACAAAGAAAAAGAAAAAATGCATCTCAACAAAAATTGTCAAAAGAAGAAGAACAAAAGAGGCGTGATCAAAACTTGGAAAATTATCATAGAAAGAAACAAGGTACATGCTTGTTTTTTCTCTCTCTCACTCTCAAGTGTGTGTTTAGGACTTTTCTTTGAAGGTTTCTAACCATCATTGCACTTGAATGACTATAAATACTTTTGAATATCCTCAAGTCATCTTGGTCATGCAAGTTGCAATGTTTATATGATCCTTGACTCCAATTCCTTAAGCCAATTCTTTTTGTTTCAATATTTGTGTTTTGTGTCTTTCATCTTTTATTTTCATCACTTCAATGTTCTCAAATTATTTTTATCTTTTATGCTCTAGGTATTCCTCAAGCTGGAGTCGAGCCAAATCTAGATATTGGATCAAACGAATCTGTTGAAGAACACATGGACCTTGAAGTTAGGGAGGAGAACCAAGTTCAAACAATGCTTGTTGGAGAGGGGTCAAGATCAATTCCTTCTACTGGTATCTATGAGCATATAAAACTAGCACAAACTTCTCTCACTTATAGCTCATCATGTTTTATCAATTTGTTTGCTTGCATACATAAACTTCACTTATATATTTAACATCATCTCTCACTTTTGTTTGAAAAATATTTTGTGACACATGTGTAGGAAGGGATCAACAAGCAGGAAGTTTTCATGCTCAATTCGAGCCAAATCTAGACATTGGATCAAATGAATCCGCTCAAGAATGCATGGTTCTTGAAGATAGGGAAGAGGCACAAGTTCAAATAATGCATGTCGGAGAGGGGTCAAGATCACTTCCTCCTATTGGTATGGATGAGCATATAAAACTAGCTGAGAAGGTGGGGAAACAAATTTTTCACAGAAATTTAGATCATTTACTTGAAATGGATATGGAGAAACTCAAATATTATGCCAACCAGCCTTATAATAAGAGAAAGAGGTCAATGACTAAATCTGTAAATGGAATGATCAATCATCATTTCAATCATCTTGATACACTTGAAAAAACCCAATTGTTATCACGTTTACTTCTTCGTGATGAGCTCAAAGAGTCATTACAATTGTTGGGTGTCCATTCATCATCAAATAAGAAGAAACACATGGGATTACAAAGGATATTGTTCAAAATGTTAAAAAGGGTTTAGATTCCATTGGGAAAGGATCTCGAACTATGGATAAGGCCACTACAAGAAGGGTGATGTTGACATCTATTGTACATCAAGATATAGCAAGAAAAAGAAAAATGTCGGCACTTTCAACTGAAATTGGTTATAGTAGAACCACATTGATAAAATATGAGAAAAAGAGAAAGTTTTTGGATGAGATTTTAGAAGCCAATTGGGAAATTATGTGTAGAGCTCCCCATTCTGACAAGATTGAAGATGTTTTTAGGAACTTGGTCTCAGGTTTTTGGCATGATCAGACTCATCCATCATCAAATACTAGATATGTTATGAGATATAGGATTGGACCTAGTATTTATGAAAATTATATCAAACATTGGCTAGACATAACACAATTTGAGATGTATATGAACTTTTGTAATGCATATCCTCATATAAAGATTGGGCAAACAATTTTTCAAAGGTTAAAGCCATATTATATGAAGATAAACAAGTTTTTTGAAACTTGTTGTTGTCGTTATCATATTGAATTTGATCTCTACTATCATGTGTTTCGAAAGATGAAAGAAGAAAGATGTGGGTTTCAAAATGCACCTCCTAAATAGGAAAGTTTCTTCATAAAGTCTATATTATGTGATCATGAAAATGGACCTCAAATAAACTGCATAAAAGGAATTTGTGAGACGTGTGGAAATTTGGCTAAATTTCCTTCAAGAATTGAGGATACTGACCTAACAAAGACAGTAAATTGCAAGAGGTAAGTACTATTTTTAGAGAGTTTATTTGTTTCAATTTCTGATAGATCAAGTTATTTGGATTCTCTTTGATGTAATGTTTCATTGATCAAGTGTGGTTTATTAATTATTCACATATTTTACTGACACAGGTACAAGTATGTAAAGTTGCAAACAAATTTTGGGAAAGAATCCACAAGGTTGAACTATGTAGAAGAGGAGATTCCCATTGGAAAATTTATGGAAGATTTTTGAAAATTGATATGATCATACATACATCATTCATTTTTTGCTAAGTGGCAAGCAAAACAATTCCAAACATTGAGAGATACTTTCCCACATGAGCAGTTCTAGCAATTTAGTTGACTTCTTGAGAAAATTACTCCTTTGTATGAAAGGAGATTGATTAAGTATTACTTTTCAAAGTAGATCACTATTATGGTTCATGTGTGTTATCCAGCATGCACAATTAAATTGGATGGTGTTGAGAGTACGGATGAAGAGCGAGTCATTAAAAGAATATCACTTTTATGAGTGATGATAAAAGAGCATGACACACTTTTGTCCAACATTGCTTCTGATATTTTTGAGAATTTGAGGCGGGGTTAAATTGAAAATCATTTTGTATGGTCAGATGGATGTGCGGCACAATTCAAATCTTCATGACCATTCTATGCACTTTGTAGATATCATAAAATCTACAAAATGCCACATGTTTGGAGTTTTTTTGAGAGTGGGCATGGAAAGGGTGAGCATGATGGAGCAGGAGCTTGCATCAAACGAGCTTTAAGAAAGCATCAAATGAGTTATCCAGAAGATCATCTAGACAATGCACATGATGTTGTTGAATGGTGCAAGAAACACTGCATCAAATGTGGTCGGCACATCTTCAAAAACAAACCGACACATTCCACATAGAGTGTTTTGGGAGATATCAGGTATGTATAAATTGTACATTAAATCAAAAATTTGTTTATTTAAATTTAAAATATATATAAATCACATATTTGTTCACATAAGTTTTTGTTGTACACATATGTATCTAGGTGTGGATAAGTCGATGCATGGATGCAAGAGGTGGAAAAACAAGATCTTTGCATTGTGTTAGGAGTTTAGATAGTCACCATGGATGGATATTAGACACAAGGGATTACTCTTGTTTTTGCCCTGAGTGCATTGAGGGAAACTCTAATTATGCATGCAACAATCGAGAACTTGGATATGTTGGTAAATGGGATACAGTGCCACTAGTTGTTTGAAACATATGTGATAGAGAGCGGGAAGAAGATTTGAGAGAACATTCCAACTGATTTCAATTGATTATGACCATATTCAGGATTGGTTAGAGAAAGGAATTGCATGTATGGTTTTCCAATAATTCAGTATATATATCTAGCTAACAATCTTTAGAGACATTTCTATTTTTTTTAGATTTTTTTTGTGTAAATTTGGTGTATAGGAGATGTTTTTGCAGTCATAGCAGAGCCTGAAAACATCAAAGGTGTTAGCTATTATTTATTGTGTTGCACAGAAGAGAGGAATACGCTAACAAAACCTGAAACAAGTGATGGAATATTATTTCCCACAAGTGAGTTTGAATTTAAAATTTTATATACATTGTATTCACATGTGCACATTACATTATAAACATTAAATATGTTATGCAGGCCTTGTGCAAATGTACACACATTAGTATGTCTTACCTTAGGTTCATGTTTACCATGTAGGTTCTATTGTAGTACAAGGGACATATCTAAAACAAGTCAAATTTGTTCAGCATGGGATTCATTTTGTTGACTATCAACCTGATAACAAGGTATATCAATATAGTCACTTAATAATCGTTGCCACTCTACATCTTCATGCAGTTTCACATGCACAAGGCCGAAGAAAATGGAGACTAGATAGTGATGATCATCAAAAAATTCTACATGTTATTGAAGAGCGGGCTGAGCCAGAATCTTTGACTTAGATTATATCCATGGTTTTCAAGCTCACTTTAAGGTTCCTATACATGTTCAAATGAGAACTTATAGTAATTTGTACATAGTTGTAAATAATTTTGTGTAAATTACAATTATATGTACATATTTGTTCCATGGAAAATTCTTAAGTTCAAGAATGTTTGATAGCACCATCTCTCACTTTTTTTGGTTGCATGTAAACCCATATTATATGCTTTCAATCCTTATTTG